>VWZS01003952.1:90351-102707 GCA_013397075.1 Rhabdornis inornatus | reverse complement strand
ACCAAAAAAAAAAAAAAAGAAACCCACCAAAAAACCCCACCAAAACAAAAAAACCTCAAAGAACCCCCAAAAAAACCCAAACCAAAACAACAAAACAAACCCCCCCAAAAAAATCCCAACTGAGCAACACCCAGGAGCAGGAGTCCCCGGGGAATTGGAATGGGAATGTTTTGGTGGAGAACGTGGTGCTGATGGGTTAATGGTTGGGGTTGATGTTCTGAGAGGACTTTTTCCACATTGATGATTCCAGGGACTCGAGAGGAACACGGGGATTTGTGGCTGAGCAGGAATTGTTTGGGTTTTTTGTTTGCTGTCATAATTTCAGGGAGTTTTTCCTCTCCGTGTGCTGGCAGAGGTGGTGCACAGGTGGAGATCCTTTCCAAGAGACCTGGTGGTGCCTCTGGGACATCCAGGGAATTTCAGGAAAATCACCTTTGTAATTCCTTCTGTGATCCAGGGGTTTGGGGGGTGAAGGACCCTGCAGGGCCCCCTCTCCATCCTCCAGAGAATTCCCTGCCTCTTATCCACCCCCTCCCATCCATTCTCTGCTTCCATCATCCTTTATCTGCCCTTAATTAACTTTTCCTATTCTGCTGAGCCTACAACATCCCGAGATTAACCTAAGAGGGAAAGTTCCCAGAGAATTGAAAAATCAATTTCTCCGTCAAGGACTGAGTGCCAAGGCTGGAATTCATCCTCTGGTAGCTGATGGTGTCGTGTCCACCTCCATCACCTTTCCAGCACTGCTGAGATGTGCTCGGCTCCATTCCCTGGCTGCCATCCCATTCCTGGTGGGATGGGGAAGCAGAGGGGTTGGAGTTGATGCTGACTCCTCCGTTTCTGGCAAAAATCTGGTGGTGGAGCAAGAGGGAAATGCTGGCTGGTCAAAATTCCTGGGTGTCCTCATCCCTGACAACAGCTGAGCTCTGCTGTTTATAAAAAGGATTGAGGGCCTTGAGCTGGGCTTAGTCAGCTGCTGATCCCTGGGAACGAGGAAGGAGGGGGGTGTTGTTTCTCCATCTAATCACTTGCAGGCTTGTGATTACAACATTTAATGATGATGGCCCAGGTCAGTTTTTAATTAGCTGAGCCACATGATGGACTCTCACAGTGCCAGCAAAGCCTTTCCTCATTGATGTCTGGCGTGATGTTCCAGAGGAGCAGCTGAGTGCCAGTGAAATCCTGGATTTATGGGTTAAACCACGCCGTGGATTTCCCAACCCTGAGCTGTTTTGCTCTGCTCTGGATGGGGCACGGTGGGTCCAGGCTGCAGCGTGCAGCGAGCCCCTGCCTTTGTTCAACGTCTTGAGGAGGGAGCAGCAAACAGGAAAACTAAAACTCCAAAAAACCTTGGGAAGTTGGCAGATGTGGCTGTTACCAGGACTCACATGATGCTGTGGCCGAGCTGTTGATGGTTGAATCACATGTTTTTGTCCTGGTAACAACCAATAACACCCCCACTCCTTCCCAAAAACCCCAAATACCGTGCTGAGAACCCCGGAGCAGGGAGGGTTGGCGCTGTGGGTTTTCCACAGGCTCTGTGTGATGGCTGGGATGCAGATGGCAGAGCAGGCTGCACATTCCTGAGTCCCTCAGCTTCTCCTTTTCCCTGCAAGGACCCCGGGCTGGATTCTCTCCTCCAGCACGGATGGAAAGGTGTTGGAAAAATGCAGAGGGATGATTTGGGTTTTCCTGGATGATAACAGCCCCCCCAGCTCCCTCCCTGCCGTGGGATGGGCTGGAGGAGACAATTCCCTGCGGGATGAACCAGCCCCTCCGAGCTGAACTCACACATTTATTTTCCTGAGCACATCTCGACATGCTCCCTGCACGCTCTGCCCCTGACCCCGCTCGTTGCATGTGAGCTAGAAAATTTTTCCATTGATTTCCTGGAGGTCTGGAGCTTTCAGGCGAGGCTGGGTCCCTGTGCAGGTCTGGAGTGTGTTTAGGGGGTGAGGTTTAGCCAAGTGTGAGCTCGCTCCCAGCTCTGCACGTGAGCACAGCTTTCCTTCTCGTGCTGCTCTGCATCCCTGGGGTGCTGCTCCTCAACCTGAGCCCAATTCTGGGGGGTTTCATCTCCCCTCAAAGCCTGGGGCTGCTCCCTGGTCGAGGCAGAGCTTCCAACCTGTTGCATTGTTCAGAAATCCGTCAAATTTGCCTCTCAGACATCACTACTGGGATTATTTTTCGTGTTTCCCTGCAACGTCACTTTGAAATTACGGTTCCTCGGTTGTTTTATGTTTACCTCGCTTTTGTCACCAGGGTTAGCCCAGTTTGTGATTTTTCCCTACTTTTGTCGCCAGGTTTAGCCCAGTTTTTTATTTTTTTCCCCTCATTTTTGTCACCAGGTTTAGCCCAGTTTCATTTTTTCTCACTTTTGTCACCAGGGTTAGCCCAGTTTATGATTTTTTTCCCTCACTTTTGTCACCAGGTTTAGCCCAGTTTATGATTTTTTTTCTCACTTTTGTCACCAGGTTTAGCCCAGTTTGGTTTTTTCTCACTTTTGTCACCAGGTTTAGCCCAGTTTATGATTTTTTTTCTCACTTTTGTCACCAGGGTTAGCCCAGTTTATGATTTTTTTTCCCCTCACTTTTGTCACCAGGTTTAGCCCAGTTTATGATTTTTTTCCCTCACTTTTGTCACCAGGTTTAGCCCAGTTTATTATTTTTTCCCTCACTTTTGTCACCAGGGTTAGCCCAGTTTGTTTTTGCCTTCCTCGATTCCATCAGGAGCCAGGCCCCCACCAGGAATCCTCCAGCCCTGACCTGGGGCAGTTTCCTGCTCTAAAGAGAAAAGAAGAAATCTCTTTTTGCTCCCCACTCCAGCCAGTTCCTGACCCCCACTGGTCCCATGATGTGCTGGGCGAACTCCTCCCAGTTCCCTCACATTTAACTTTGAGCCTTTCCCAGCACCCAAGATTCCCAGTAAGAAAAAACCTGGAATGTGTGGAAGTTCCTCCTGTATCTCTGTCCGTTCAATACCTGAAGGTTTTTCCACTGAAGTTTTGGTTTTTGCAGAGCTGAGCTAAACTAAGGCTGGGTTTTGCCTCAAGGATTAACGTTGGGCTTTATGAAGCTGAGCAATGTTTTGTCCTCTGAGCCTGACCTGGAATTGCAGTTCTGGAGGGAAGCTGGAGGATTTTTTGGGATACAGGAGCAGCAGTGGACTGAGCTGAGGGCTCTGGTTGGGGTGGGAGCTGTTCCTCCCTTTTTTCTCGGCACCCAGGAGATGAGAATGGCTGGAAAATCCTCTGGAAAACTCAGAAGTGAACTTGGATAATCCAAGATTTGCTCTGTCACTTTGGCGCTGTCTGTTTGGCATAAATTTGATTATTAAAATTCCTCAGGACCCCTGTAAAGACAAGGATGAATCCATTTCCTTGTGTTTTTGTCTGGAAAGGGGCTTGCTCCATCCAAGTGCATCCAGTTCTGCCCTTGGGGAAGGATGAAGAGCAGGATTTGGTGATGTTTGGGTTTTTTCCAGGCCACTTTGGGTTAAGCCTTGATGTTAATGGTTGTTCTGCTGGAAAACTCGAGGACATCCCAGGGAAGTGTTAAATCCAGCTGGGTCTGAAACAGGATATGGTTTCCCTGTGTCTGGACAATGCCAGTGGCTTTCATGAGGATGTCATCCTTCCACCATCCTGACTTCCTTCTCTTATCACTACTGGCTTTACACACGAATTCCCATCGCCAGGCGAGGGTTTGGCAGCTCTGATCCCAGCCCAGGATCCATTCCAAGGCTCTCTGAACGTGCCAGTCAGGAAGGCACTGGAGCGTAGCCTGATATGAAATATTTTGAGTGTCCTGCTGTAGGTCTTGCCTTTGTAAACAAGAGCCATTCCAGGAGTTTAGGGAGGATTGATAGGATCAGGATGTATTTGCAGGGAGGGCTGGCTCGGATGGAGCAGCTGGAACTCGCCCTCGGTGGGAAGAGGAATCTGCTGCTCTCCCTGTGTGGCTGTGAGGGGAAAAAAGGCCCAAAAATGAGGAGAAACTTCTTGAGTTGAGATGTATTTTCAGAGTGAAGCGTTACAGGAAGGATTTGGGATGTTCCAGGGGTGTGCTAAATTAATTCCAGTCTTAATTAAAAGGATGTCCTCAACTCCTAATGAGTGCAAGCGCGTAGTTGGGGTGTGAAGTGAAATGGAACATTTGGGATTTTTGGGGAGAAATCCTTTCCTGTGAGGGTGGGGAGGCCCTGGTAGGGGTTCCCAAAGAGAGTGTGGATGCCCCTGGATCCCTGGAAATGTCCAAGGCTAGGCTGGGTGGGGTTTGGAGCACCCTGGAGTAGTGGAAGGTGTCCCTGAAGGTCAGGGTGGAATGGGATGAACTTTAATGTCCCTTCCCAAACCATTCCATGATCCCTTCAGTGCTGGGTGTGCTCCATGTGCCAGCACCCAGAACCTTGGGATCCAGCTGCTGTAGGAGCCTTTGGGAGCCCATCCTGGCTGGAGAAAGCTCTGGAAGGTGTGGCGAGGGCAGGCCCACCTGGATGGGGATGTTGGAATGGCATTGGAGGACACACACTGGAGGATCTCCATCCCAGGGCTCCATCTTTCCCTGGCCCTCACTGGGATCATCTCTCCAACAGTCGTTCCAACACCTGGACGGGGTGTTGGAATGACATTGGAGGACACAGTTGGAAGAGATCCTCACTGGGATCATCTCCCCTGGACAGGGATGTTGGAATGACATTGGAGGACACACATTGGAAGATCTCCATGCCAGGACATCTTTCCCTGGCCCTCCCTGGGACCATTCCCCGAGCTCTGCATTCCACGGCATTCCAGGTTCCGTGGCGTAACGCGGCCACACCCTTTTGGAACAACGCTGGATCCTTGGGGAAAGGAGAAATGGATGGGGTGGGGAAGCCTTGGTGGAGCTCCACACCCAGCCTTCAGCCGGCCCCGCTGGCCATCCCCATCCTGGGGAGCACCGGGGCCGCTCGGCCCCGCAGCTGGATCGGGGTTACAACACAAACACCCTCCGTTATCCCAGCTGGAAGCGAAAGCAGCCGCGCGTTCCACGGGAAGCAGCCATGCCAGAACGGGGAGGTCAAGGCTCTGCAGTGTTTTTCTGGCAAAGGAAAAACCCGTCGGATGGAAGGCGGTGCCTGGGGAATCTCCGGAGCGGCAGGATGAGCTCCGAGCACGACTGGAGATAATGGGGCTTGGGGTGGGGATTGAGCCAGGGAATATTGGAGAGGATCCAGTCCCCCAAGGCCAATGGCCACCCTTCTTCGGGATGAAGTCATTGGAAGCAGCACAACCGCTTATCCAGAGGGCCAACCTGCTTCCAGGGGTTTTGGGATCGTGGTTTAAACAGGTTTTTGTGTTCTCTGTGCCCACAGGTGCTGCTGGTGCTGCCTCATTTCTCCCTCGGAGCAGCCCCAGCTCCTCGAGTTCCCCTTTCTTTCTTTTTTATCCAAGGAAAGGCTTTTAGCTCTTCTTTCCTGCAGAATGAGGTGCTCAGAGCTGTCAGCACCACACGAGCCATCCCTCCAGGAACAGCCCTGCATCCAAGGGGATGGAGGCAATGTGTCAGAACATGTGGAAAAATCCCCCAGAGCTTCCAGTCGGTGCTGGAATTGTTAAAAACAAAAAAGCGGAGAAAGCGTTTGTGTAACTCTGGAAAAGGCCACTGATAAGGATCTTTCCAGGGCTATTCCAACTTCTCCCATGAAAAGATGAGCTCAAAGTACCAAGGTTTGGGTGTGGATTTGCAGTTTTCCAGACTCTGGGGACTTGGAGTTTGGAATAATCTTTTGGCTTCTTGCACAGAGGGACCAAAGCTCCAGCAGCAGGAGGCACCTGGAAGCTGCTGGAGATGAGCATGGAGCTGGTCCTCTTTTCCTGGACAAGGATGAAGCCAATGCCCAGGGATGGTCACAGCCCCTGGAATGGGCTCTGGGGAGCTCTGGATGAGTTTTGGTTTTGCTCTGCAGAAATCCACAGCTTTTCCTTGTCGCTGGATCCATTCTGAAGAGCAGCAATACATGGAAAATGGAATATTTTGCTTATTAAAGTCACTTGGAGAATTGCAGTTCCGAGGTTGGCAACCAGAGCTCGGAGAGGCTGAAGGAGCTGGAGAGTTCATTGTTCCCCTTTTCCAAGAGAAACTTCCACGTGTGCCAGCACTTTTATTTATAATGCTCAAATAAATGGAGTCCATTTAAAGGTATTATTGAGGGAGCAGCACTTCAAATATATCATTTTTATGTTATTAGGCTGCTCGGAGTGAGGTGTCCTACTGCAGGCAGATAATCCATCCCCCTGCCTGGATTCCAGGCTGGAACTTACTGGAAGCTTTGCACCACAAGAATCTGAGGGAAGGGATTATTTTCAAGGAAAGAAAAGGGAGCTTGAGGAAAATAAGGCTGGAAGGCAGAACCTCAAACCACGGTGGAGAAATTTCCTGACAGCAGCTCCACGTCTCGTGACCACCTGATGGCTCCCGAGCTTTTTTGGGATTTCAGCAGATGCCCAAAGGGGAGCTCAGCTGGCTGGGAAGGGTTTGGGGTAGGCTGCACCTGGAGCTGGGGCCAGCTGTCTCCCTTCCTTCATTCCATCCATTCTTTATTTTGTTGGAACAAGGGAAATCCTGAAGGGATCCAGGCGTTCTGAGAAGATCAAATGATTCCTGGTGTCCTGTCCTGGATCCGTGGGGGGAGGGAATGCTGCTGCTGGGACAGGACTGGGGCAGGGAGAGCCAGAACAAGCAGCCAGATATTCCAAGGATCAGGAGAGAGGGGAGATGGACTTGTCTGGGAGGATCCTCGTGTCCAGCTGAATTCCCTGCAGCCAGGAATTCCCAGGGGCTGATTCTGCCCTGTGAAATCCATGGGATTATTCATGGATAATGCACATGGCCCATGAATTCCTGATGGAAGAGTGGCCCAGGGCTGTGGCACGTGATAAAGAGGGATAATTCATTCCCTGTGTATTTCCCCATTCTAACAGATGCAGAAATCAGGATTCAGCCCTGGTCAGAACTACCCCAACAACTGTTGGAATCTGGCAGGAAAAGCTTTAAAAAAGTGGGAAGAAAACTGATGTTGTACCTGATTTGGTCAGAGAGGAGTTAAACTCCAGCCAAAGGGAGCCCACATAATTAAAGAGAGGAGCAAAACGAGATGCAAATATGTAGGGGGGTTGGAAAATTAATTTAATTCCCAAATCTTTGGGAGCAGGGAGGGTCTGAGGAGCTGGTTCTGGTTTTCATCTGCTCCTGGTGCAGCCTTGTCCAACTTCCTCCAGCTTTTCCATGGATTTCAGTCCCTCAGGAGCTAAGACCAAGCCCTAAGATTTTTTTTTTTTTTTTTTTTCCAAAGAGGGATTTTCATGTGAACATTGGAAGCTTGGGAAGAAACTCTTTTATCCTGAGCTGTGCTTCTTGGTGTGAGGCCTCTGGGGCTGCACCAGTTGGGTACTGGAGGGGAAAGGGCTTGGGGGATGGAGAAGGAAAACTGCTGAGGAGATGGAGGAGGAAGGTTCTTCTGGAAGCTGTTGGATGAGCTCTGTGTTATTGGAAGAGTCCCTCAGTGCGATCCAGGAGGTGCCTGCAGGCTGGGATCCGTCATCCCCAGTGTGGTGCCCAGGCAGAACAAGAACCAGAGGAAAGAGCAAATGAGGTGAAGGGGAGGAGGAGGAGGAGGAGGAGGGAGAATCCCAGATTCTGGGTCAGGGTATCCAACCCCAGGATTTTCCAGGACTTCTCTTCCAGTTCTGATATCCCTGCAGCTGCAGGAAGGACCCATCCTTGTGGCACGGCTCAGCTCCTGTCTGGTGTCTGTCAATTCCAGTCTCAGAGTTCCTGACAGCAAATGTTTCATCTTTTGGGAATATCAGAACCTGGTGGCTGTGCTGGGATGGTTGGAGTGAGATGGGAAGCAGGGATTTAGTGGGAATGAATGGATTGGGGGGATTGCAGGTCGAGGGAAGCCATGAGCGTGGCTGAAAACCAAGGGGAATTGATCCACTTAAATGTATCCATTCATCCACACAAATCTGTCTGCAAGGGTTTCTGCAGAGAGGATTCTTGGAGCTTTGGGGTGAGATCCCCCTTTCCCACAGCAGCTGTGGGCTCGGGGTGAGGACCACGCTCCCCAGGAAAGTTCTGGAGCGCTCTGGCTTTGGTGGAACTCCTTTCCCTGCACCTGGGGCCATTCCCAGCTCATTCCCAGAGCAGCTGCTGCCCCTGTGGAAGTTTTTGGGGTTGGAGCCGTGTCTGTGTGTGTGAAATGAGGCTTTGCAGGAAGCATTCCCTGGGTTCAGCTCTCCTTCTCCTGGAGTTTTCCATAGGTCTGTGACCTCCTCCCAGTGCTGAATCCAGCACAGGATGGGGATGGGGAATGCTGACAAACCCCAAACCTCGAATCTGTTTGGGATCCAAGACCTGAGGACCAGCCCCAGGTTTGGCTTTGGCTGCCTCCACCTCTTGTGCCCAGGGGATCTATCCCAAAAAGCTGCAGGTTTGGAAAAATCTGCCTGTCCCTTCTCCCTGGTGTCCTCCAGGTGAGTTCCCAAGGATTTCAGCTGGAGCTGTGGCACTGCTTCCCTCATTGCTTTCTCCAGGATCTGGGCCTTCTGGGATTTCAGTTTCCCTCTCTGGTGCTGCAGTTCCAGCTGATTCCCCTTAGCCATGCAAAGAATAATTAATAAATGAGTTTTCCATCAATCCTGGATGGGCTGTGGCTTTTATCCTCAAGTATCCCAAGGCTCAGGGTGGATTTTTCTTTCCATGGAGGATAAAAATAACTGATTTCTCTGAAGTTTTGTGGTTTTCTGGTGTATCTTAGTGCCTATGCTCTCCTTCCAGTGATAACAGCAGAGCACTCCATTGCATTTTCCTTTTCTCCTCGAGGGTTTGCTGGAATTTCGAGGTTTTATGGCACCTCTGCTGTCCTTGCCATCTCCTCCTCTTTTTTTCTTCCTTGTTTTTGGCCTCAGCAGCTGCAGATCCCCAAAATCCTTGTGAAACCTTTACCTGAGCCAAGTGGGAGCATTCACTGCGGACCACATTCCTTAGGGATGGATTTAATCGATATAAACTTCAAATTCGGTGCATTTTGTACGGATATTCCTGAGCAAAAGGTTAAAATAAGGAAAAATGAGGGAACAGAAGTTAGCTTTGCCTGTTACTATTTTTATTTTCCTTTTACTGTGTGGTCACAGTAAAAATTCTCCTCCAGGAATCCCAGAGTTTTCTTTCCCTCTCACCCTGATTTAGGGCGAAGGTTTGAGCTTCCCCCCTGCTCCTGGCTCCTTTGAGTGGGGGAAATGAGGAGGTTTCTTAGGAATATTCTGTTCCCTCCCTGTTTGCTGCCAGCTGGCATCTCTGCAGCCCCTCCACTGCTGCATATTTGGGGATGCAGGAGATTTCTCCTGTTCTCTGAGGTTTGCTCGAATTCCCGTCAGCTCCTCTGGGCAAAACCACCCGGATTTAATTGGGAAAAGCCACCATGGGAGCTGGGCTGTGTCTGGTTGTGTTTGCTTGGGAAGGAGCAGCCTCTGCCTTGGGATCAGCTGTGTTTTGTCTGGGAGCTGCAGCGAACAGAGTGATTTGGGGTTTTATTTGCATTCTGCGCATCCAGCCCCGTGGAGTGCTCCAGGGTGGCATTTCTATCCCCATCCAGCTGCTTGCAGCTGTTTTTCCTGCTGCTTGGGCTCCCAGATGTGCTCAGCAGCTGCATCCAGCCCCAGCTGTGGTTCCATGGGGCTCGCTGGGAGGGTGGCAGGGACAGGAGGTGACAGGGGCAGGAGGTGGCAGAAGCCTGAGGGGCTCTCTGGAGGTGTCCCCTCCGAGCTGGATTCCTGGAGAAATCCCCTCAGGAATGGCTGGGGAGGGATCCCAGCCTTGGTGGCCCTTTCCTGGGATGGGCACCTGCCAAACATCCGTGGATTTACTGGTGTGGGTTGGGGTTGAGCTCCAATTGCCATTCCCAGCTCCCAAAGCCTGGAAAAACCCCAAATTCCTGCTCTGCTGAGTCACCCTGCACAGGGATCCTGCCCTGAGGTGGTTCCTGCTTTAGGAGAGGGATCTGAATGCTCCCAGCTCCTCTGGGTAATTGGGGGATGGATATTCCTGACCCAGGCTCCAGGGAATTAAACAACCAACAAATTCCACGTGGTGGATTCCCACAAGGATTCCAGCACCTGATTCCAGCCTCCAAAGCATCCAGAGCAGCTGGAGGCATGGAAAAGGGGAGGAACAAACATTTCCTTAAGGAAGGGCTGGATCCAGAGGATGGATCCAGCTCCAGAAGAATTCCCAGTGTGGATGAGCCCTTGGGAAGCCTGGAGGATGAGTTTAGATTTTGCCTTTGGATCTGAGCTCTTTTTTTGGCTCAGTTCCTTCCCTGGAAAAGATGGATGTGCTGATTCACCCCCACGAGGGTTGGGTACCTGAAAGGACAAAGTTCATGGAATCATGGAATGGTTTAAGGGACCTTAAAGCCCATCCAGTTCCAATCCCAACACCTTCCACCATCCCAGGCTGCTCCAAGCCCCACCTTGGGCACTTCCAGGGATGGAACAGCCACAGCTTCTCTGGGAAATCCATCCCAGGGCCTCCCCACCTTCTCAGGGATAGTTTGGAATTGGAAATTGGCCTTTTTTTCCCGTTCTTTACCCCATCTGGAGTCTGGGGGTGCTCTGGGTGTTCCCCTGGCACTGCTGATCCACACTCCACATGTGCAGCTGATGGGAAGCAGGAGGTGGAATGACATCACCCCACCCTGCAGGGGTTTCATCCCACTTGTCAGGAGCCAACCTTTCCCTTTCCCTTTTGTTTTTCCTTCTTTTTCTCTTTACACAGAATCCTTTTCCAGAACGGACAGAGGATGAATCCAGCTTGGAAAGTCCTAAAAGAGCCTCACTGTCACTTCTCCAGCTTTTATTTCCCTCTGGCTTCAGCTCCATCCTTTTCCAATTGCATCTTCTCTATTCCCTATCTTTGATTAGAAACAGGACCTTTTTCCAAATCATATTTAGGGTTTTAATAACCCTGAATGCATCCTCTGAGCACAAAAAAAAAAAAAAAATTAAATAAAATCCTTGTGGGAGGATCCCAGGTGAATCCTGGGTTCTTGGGGCCAGATATTCTGTGCTGCTGGCTGGGCATGGGATGAGGGGTGCAAAAAGGAATTTTCTTCCTTGGAAACTTTCTATATTTTAGGGAAAAAAAAGGAGGAATGGCTCCACAGTGACAGAGAAGCTGTGGCTGCCCCAATCCTGGAAGTGTCCAAGGCCAGGTTGGATTGGGCTTGGAGCAGCCTGGGACAGTGGAAGGTCCCAGTTCTTTTGTTTTCATGCCAGGAATGTAAATTATTAAATTTTGACTGTAATTCTGTGAAGAATGGGAGCGGCAAAATTCCTCCCATCCACTTTTAATTAATTTTGACAAGAAAAACAAACCAATTTTTAAATTGAATATTCCCCATTTAAAACTCTCTGCTCTTCCTGAGGGTGTCCATAAACCTTCCTATTGAAATGATATCAACTTTATCAAATGTTATCAAACTTCCCATTATTCCTTCAGTCTTCCCTTCACTGGAGCTGGATGTTTGTTGGGAATTTGAATGTGTTTGTTGGGAATTTGAATGTGTTTTCTCCCCATCACCACTCAATGAATAATCCAAGTTTTTTTTTGTTTTTTGTTTGTTTTTTTTTTTCCTGAGCTGCCTAAATGTGGAGCAGGCTCAGGTTTTTGTCTTATGGAGCAAATTCCCACCAGGAACAATTGGAATCCTGGAAGAGGGATCTGATTTCTTTCCATAGGGCTCTGAAACTGCGCCAGCCCCAGCACCTCCTGCTTTATGGGCTATTGATTTATTTTCAGGGCTGTTCATGGGCTGCAGCAGGATCTCTCTTTCTTCCCTGAGATCTCTTCCCACCTGGAATTCTGAGCCACAGGAAGGCCATGAAATGTCTGTAACTCCTGTCAGACCTCCATGGATTGTAACGGGACCTTTTCCCCACTAATTCCAATTTCCACCACTTGTGGCCACTGGGATTTGCCCACAGGATCCATGAGTTTTTTCTTATTTTATTTTATTTTTTTTCCTTGGATAAATCGTGCTGCACTTCCCTGAGCTTTTCCCAAATCCTTGGCATGGCCACAGCTCCATCTTTTCTCTGGGAAATCTTTGTGCTGCTCAGCCCTGTGTGGTTGGGAGCACATGGATCAGGGCTGTGTCCTGTGCAGTACAGGATGTGACCAGGAGTATGGATCCTGTCCCCAGCTGTTCAACAGCTGGGGCAGTGATCCTGATCCCTGTGGAGATCTCTGCTGTTCATGTTCCAGCTGTTCAACAGCTGGGGCAGTGATCCTGATCCCTGTGGAGATCTCTGCTGT
>VWZS01003952.1:76680-90273 GCA_013397075.1 Rhabdornis inornatus | reverse complement strand
AGCTTGGATTCTCACTCTGCCTGTGCTTTGGGTTTGTTCTCTGTCATTCTGTATTTCTATTTTAATTTTCCTGGTGAAGAGCTGTTATTCCCATTCCCATATCTTTGCCTGAGAGCCCCTTAATTTCAGAATTACAGTAATTTGGAGGGAGGGGGTTTCCATTCTCCATTTTAGGAAAAGAAGCTCCTGCCTTTCTTGGCAGCCACCTGCCTTTCAAACCAGGACAGACTGACAGGTTCAAAGGGAGCTGGATCATCCTCCAGGAATCCCAGAGCTCTGGAGCACATCCACAAAACTCTTGGATGCCCCCAGGCCTTGGCTGTGCTCCCATAAAACTGGGAATGCCACGGGCTGGATCACTGCTGATATTCCAGACACCTCCATCCCAAACCTGTGCAGCCTCTTTGGATTCCAGCCTGGATCTTGCTCCCCAGGAAACTTCTCCTCCTGGATTCCTAGACAGGGGGAGAAGTTTCCAAGCTCCCAAGTTCAGCGGGGTTTTCTCACCTCCAAAAAATGCCTGGAGTTGAAATGTTGGCGATTTTTCAGGGCGTGGGTCCCTCTCCTGAACTCCCTGCTCATCCCAACGAGCTGCATCCAAAGAAAAATGTGGAGTTTTGAGCAGTAAAAAAAATAAAAAAAGGCATTTTGCAAGGAACCAAGAAGGGAGAGGAGCTGCTGCTCTCTTCTTCCAGCTTTCTCTTCTTCCCATTTGTGGTGAGCTCCCAAATATTTCTGAAGGTTGACAAGCCAGAAAAGGTGGGAAGAGCTCAGCACGTGAGCAAATGGCTCTTTGGTCTGGGTGGCTTTAATCAAATTGGATTAATGGCATCTCCAAAACCTATTCCTGGGCGCAGGATTTTGGGGATTTTTCCCACGAAATCTGTGGAGAAGAGCTGGGACAGTGGCCAGGTTGGTGTTGGGCTCGAAGAGGAATTGGCCACTCTGAGTTTTCAGCTGTTTTTGCCATAATCTAAATCTGGTTCCAGTGCAGAATTCCAGCTGTGCCTGCTGCTTGCAGCAGGGAGGGGAGGGATCACATCTGGCCAGATGTGCTGGGAAAGGGTTTGCAGTGCAAGCCCAGCTGTGAGGGCTGGGATGGTCTCGTCGTCTTCGTGATGGTGATACCCAAAATATCCCAAAAATGTCCCAAAATTCCGCTTAAAAATAGCCCAGGATCTCTCCCCTTCTTCCTGTCATGGCCATGATCCCTACAAATGGATTTTCAGGGAAGGATTTTTGGTGTGGAACAGGGAGAATCAGGAGAAAAGTTACTCTGTGCTTCGTGCTCTGCTTTGGTTTCATCGTGTGGTTTAATCCAAATGTCTCTTTTGGGATCTGGAGGGAACCTTTGCATGGAAAATGGGAATTTCTGAACTCAGCAGCATGAGGATCACTAGGAATCCTGGATAATGGAAATGTGCTGGGCATCAAATAATTCAATTTATCAATCACTGAGTAACATAAATCAGTGTTCATTGTAAACCTTTGTCCTGTCACTTTCACAGATCCTTTCAGCTTGGCTTTGAATTTGGCTTTTTCCTCTGGCTTCACTTGGAAAACACATTTTCCCAGGTGCCAGACATCTTTGTGCATGAGGAACTTTCTTTTCTTCTTCTTTTTTTTTTTTTTTTTTTTTTTTAAGGATAATTCAATGTTTTTTGAATAAGTTGTAGTGCGTTAAGTGAAGAACTGAATGGTGGAAGGTGTCCCTGCTGCTGGCAGGGGGTTGGAATGAGCTGAGCTTCGTTCCCTTCCAACCCAAACCATTCCACCATTCTGTGGAGGTGAGGTCATAAAAAGAGCCTGGACTTTGATCTCGTTACTTTTGGCTGGAATCTGCAAATCATGTGGAGGTTAAACTTTTCCAGAGTTTGGATCCTTTGGAGCAAAGGCTGGTGGTGACCTTGGGAGCGAGCAGAGATGGGACCCGCCAGGATTGCTCTTCCTGAAATATTGGATTTATTGGATCCTGATTTTTCGGATCGGCGGGATGGCGTGACCCCAAATTGCTGCCCCAAAGGGGGGTTGGAGGTGACTTTTGGAGCAGGGTCCTGCTCTCCTCCAGCACATCCACACGGTGTCCACACCACTCAGACATTCCCCTCCCACCCTGCCAAATTTCCAGCTGCTGCAAATGAATGTTGAAGTTGCTCTGAGCTCATTGTCGAGGCAAACAGCTGGTGCTGTTGGAATATAGGTTTGGATGGGGTTCCTTGGGATGGGAATGTCATTAATGCCTTTGTGTGAAATAATGAAATGAAATGAAATGAAATTCCTCCTGTGCACCCCGCAGGATTTCAGCGCTCGGAGTTAAAGGGAAAAATCCCTTTAGTGGAGCTCTCAAAGTTGAGCTCCCACCAGGCTCTCACCACTTTGTGACCTGGGCATTGTGAGTGTCTGAAAATCCTCCTGAAATTCCAATTTCCTGCTCTTTATTGCTCGGGGAACATTCAGCCTAATTGGAGCCGGTGGGGAAAAGGCAGAGTTAAGGTGATGATGATGATGATGATGATGATGATGATGATGATGATGATGATGATGATGGAGCTGCTGGGATTGCAGCTTTTCTGGGGGTTTCAAATGAGGCATTTCCTGCTGTCTCCTGGGCTGTCAGCAGGTTCTTAGAGCTGGAATGAGTCGGGATAAACCTTGGGATAAATCCCTCCTCTTTGCTGGATCGGCTTTCCTCACCTTCCTGCAGGGAGCAGCGGAGTGGGAATTGCACCAGAAGGAAAAATCTTCTCCTGGTTACAGCCAGAGGTGAAATCTGGATCTCAGTGGAGTGGGAATTGCACCAGGGGAAAAAATCCTCTCCTGGTTACAGCCAGAGGTGAAATCTGGATCTCAGTGGAGTGGGAATTGCACCAGGGGAAAAAATCCTCTCCTGGTTACAACCAGAGGTGAAATCTGAATTTCCAAACTCTTTCCAGCCCACAGCATGTTGTTCACCATTCCTAAAATGCTTTCCCTAAAATGCAGGTGCCAACTCCTGGCTGCATCCCCCACAACTTCCCCCTCAGCAAGGTGGGAATTCTGCTGGCAGGATGGGATGTGCTTGGGACTTGTAACAAATATTGGGGTGTGCAAAAAAAAAAAAAAAAAGAGGGGGAAAAGGAAGGGAAAGCCCACCTGCCTTGTCCTTGTTTTCAGCTGCCCTGAGTCCATTGTCTGCCCTCAGAACATCCTGCTCAGCAGCTGAGCCCTCTCCCCAGGGCTCTTCCACACCCCCTCTCCTTCCTGCAGCAGAACGTGGCTCTGCAGATGCAGCTTGTTTGCTTTGTGGTTACGGGTCTGCAGAGAAATTTAAAAGGGAGTTGGAAAAAAAAATATCCCCAGCTTCTCCTTTTTTTTTTTTTTTTTAAGGTTTCGGGGGTGGAGTCACTCGGTGTGTTCGTCTTGGGTTTCACCAAACTCCGGGGCTGGGGTGGGAGGTGAGCTCCCAGTATGGAATCCCAGACTGGACTGGGTGGGAAGGGGCCTTAAAGCTCCTCCAGTTCCATGGGTTCGAACTTCCTGCATCCCATGGGTCATCCCATCCCTTGAGCTCTTCCAGGGACGGGCAATTCCCAGCCGTGAGCATCCAGGTGTGGGGAAGGAATGTGGGCAGGCAGGGAGGAGCTGGGAGATGATTCCAAGGCAGGAATTGTTCTCCATGAGCTTCCCTGTGCAGCTCCCAGGGCTGGCAGCGCTCCTGTGCCTGCTCCTCCAAGGATAATGCACTTGATGAGGATTTTTGGGATGGGAAAAGAGCAGGATGAGCGGGATTGTGGTGTGGAGGCTACAAAACTTCCAAACTACACCCAGAGTCTCCCAGGGCTGGCAGCGCTCCTGTGCCTGCTCCTCCAAGGATAATGCACTTGATGAGGATTTTTGGGATGGGAGAGAGCAGGACTGTGGTGTGGAGGCTTCCAGACTAAGCCCAGAGTATCTCCTGACAAAGGAGTGGTGTCCCAGCTCCCCTTGGATCTGTTGTTGATCCACGTTTGTGTTTGGCATTCAGGGATTGCAGCACCTGGAGCATCCAGAGGCTCAGGAAAGCTGGGAAGGAGCAGCCAACTGTGCCAGCCTTGTCCTTGCTTCTCCTCATCCCTCCTGGCACAGCCTCCCAGCAGGGGAAGGGGATGTGAAATTCCATCTCCCCACGCTGGAAGTGCTCCTTTGGGAATGGGATGAACGCAGCAGAGCTTGGAACAGCCGGCGAGTGTTTGTGGGATGACACAATTAACGAGTGCCCCACTCATTTTATGGATGTGCTGCAAGTTCAGGACATCCATTGGTGGGAAGTGGGCGAGTGGAGATGAGTGGAGATGCTGTCAGGAGCGTGGGGCTCCCTCCTGGACCACCCAGGAATGCTCCATCTTCCGGCAGATGTAGCTGGAGATTCCCAGTGCTGCCAGCTCTGCTGAGGATGAGTGGGCAGGAGGGAGCGATCCCAGGGGCTGGAGCTTCCTGCTCACGTCACAGGGATGCTGGCTGGGGAGGCAGGAGCAGGGATGTCGGGATAAATAGGGATGGAGCCTGGGCACTGCTGTGGGAGCTGCAGCTGAGAGCAGAGGGGCCACGCTGTGAGCCTGGAGAGGGATCTGGGAGAGATCTCCAGGAGAATCCCACGGGATCCCACCGCTGGGAGAGGGAATGTGGAGGCACTGAACTTCCAGGTGAGGGCATTTCCCAGTTTGCTGCTTGTTTCCACCCCCCTGGAGCTGGAATTCCTCAGGAGGAACCTTGGAGTGAGCCCTGGGCTGGTTCACAGTGGAGTTTTCCCCATCCAGTGCTCTCCCCATCCCACCCATTCCTCCTCAAAGGATGAATTCATCCTCAATCTTCCTCCTTCCAGGCATCTCCAAGGCCATTCCCGAAGGGAACAGGCAGCCAGGGGAGCTGGGATGGGGTTGGCACTTTGGTTGGCTTGGGGTTGGTTTGTTTGTTCGTTTGCTCCGAGTGGTTTTCCTCTGGTTCCAGCTGGAGCCTTGCCCTGAGCTCCAGGGGGGTTTTTTTTTTGGGAAATCAAAGGACCTTTATGCTGTGAAATGCAAATGTGAGGGTGCCGTGCAAGGCAGGCTGAGGGCTTTGTAAATTTATATATTTATATTTATAAAAGCCCTTTTATTTCCTTGGAATTCTGTGGCTGTGCTGCTCTAACAAAGTGAGCTCTGATTCAATTTGTGGTTCTTATCCAACCTGCAAACAAGGCTGACTTCTGGAAGTGCTTTAAAACCCATCAATTCCAGCAGGCTTTTCCTCTCAGAACTCATGACAGCATTCTCCTCCTTTGTTTCTTCCTGAGTCCCACACTGTAACTCAAGTATCCTGCCCTGGGATGCATCTCAGAGGTGAAATCCCTGGAATTCTGCATGGCTTTCCTGCTTTGTTGCACTAAATGAATCTACTCCAACCCTTGGTTCTTTGGGGATTTTCATTTCAGTTGTTTTAACTAATTTTACATTTTTCACACCCCTTTTGTCGCCCGGTTTTCCATTTTTTACCTCTGCAGGGGTAAAGTGGTGTGCAGGATCATTATTGCTGGAATGAGCTTGAAGGTTCATTGTGGCTCAAGGAAAACGAGCTGGGTTTTGTCCTCTGATTTATTGTTGCACCTGTCTTGGCTTTAAAACAAATTAACAGGGAAAATTTAATCAAAGCTGGAAATCTGGGGCATTATTTCAGCCTGGGGTGTTGAGCAGCCCAGAGTGGCTGGGCAGGAGCTGTAATTCCAGGGATGAGCTGGAGAAATCCTACCCTGGAATGGATTCCCAGAGAAGCTGTGGCTGCCCCTGGACCCCTGGAAATGTCCCAGGCCAGGGCTTGGAGCAGCCTGGGATAGTGGGAAGCGTCCCTGACACGGCAGGGATGAATTTTGGGATCCTTCCAACCCAAACCATTCTCTGAACTGGAGACAACTGCTCTGTACTCAGAGCTGGAACTGGGAAATTGGGAATTTCAGCCTTAAAAACCAAAGCAGACTGGTAAGGGATGGATCCACGTGGTGGGAACCATGGGAATCTCCCGTTGGGAGCAGTGGGATGCTGAGGAGCAGATGCAGCCAAGATGCTGCTCAAGCCCTCAGACACAACCACATTTCCCCAACCCCATTTCCCTCCCCTCTGGCCATTCCCTGGAAGTGAGAGATGCCAGGGATCCTCCTGAGGGATGTTGAGTCTGCAGACAGAGGCTGGGAGTGCAGAGGTTTTCCAGCAGGCTGCTGTTTTCCCACAGCGAGTTTTTGTTTTGGTCTCCCCATTCCTGGTAGCTCCGAGTTGTTTGCTGGATTAGCCACAAGTCTGATAAAATCTGGATGGGTTGGGGAAGGTCTGAGGGAATTTCTGGCCTTGGGAAAAGGGCCTGGCTCACGTTCAGGGGCTGGTTTTATCCCTGCTGCAAAGGCACTCATGGTCCAGCTCAAACCGTGGCAGCTCCTCGCGTTCTCTGCATCCCAGGGAAAGGTTTTTGCACAAAATGCTGCTCCCGTGGGGTTTTCCTTGAAGGGCAAATCTTCCACCAGAAAACTCCTCAGAAAGTTCTCGGGGCTGGGGTGGAACGTCCCAGCCTTGCAGTTCCAAACTCTGCTGGGAAAGGGGGAAGTGGAGCTGGTGAGCTCCTCATTCACCTGGCTGGGAGGGAATGGGAAGCAGCTTCAGAGATGATCCCAGACCCTTGGGAGGCAGGATCCCCCCGAGCACCCACGGCTGCAAGTTGCTCAGAGCTGGATTTATCATCTTTGAACTTTGGTTTTTAATCAGAACCCTCCCCCAGCCCTGTCCTCCGCCCTGACAGGCTGGCAAAGCAGCTCCTGTTTGCTCCATGCAGTGTTTAAATCCCTTTCTCTGTGTGTTTGGAGAGGAGGATTTTCATCACAGGTGAATTCTGGGGATTTGAGGAACCCCCAGGATTCTGGGAATCCGGTTTTTTTGAATTCTGGGATCTGATTCTGAGGAAGTTTGGAGACGCTTTGCCCGAGGAGATGCTGGAATCCTGAGTGACCCAGAGCATCCCAAGGACTCCGTGTGCTTGCCTGGAGCTCCATCCTAGCTCTGAGTTATGGTTTGGAGTTACAGCTTGAGGTTTTAGCAGATGGGTTCACCCAGAGCAATAAACACAACAAATAATTCAGGGATGCACCAAGTCCCCAGGGAGCTCCTAAAGCCCTTAATCACTGCCTGGGGCTTTTCTCCCTCCATGCTAACGTGCCTTTCTGTTTTCCATGGATCTTTCTCCTCTGCAAGGGTGCTTAAACTCAAGAATTCCGGATTTAAAGTGTGACAGAGTCAGGCTTTGAGGCTGCAGAGCCAGTGCTGCTCCTGTCCCGAAAAAAATTCCTCAGGAAATCTGAAAGAGATTTTTCTCAGCTGTTCGTGTCTCTGGGGGTGAAATTAGGTGACCTATATTCCACGGGCAGGGCTCATCCCGAGGCAGGAATTTCACTCCTGATGAATAATAATCAAATCAAAAAGGAGGAAACCACATCTGACTGCCGATCCCGCTCGGACTCTGCCCGTTCCCAGGAGCCAGCGTGACTAATGGGATTGCTCCAGGGCGAGCTGGATGTTTCACTGGAGTAAAAATAAAATCCAGAAGCCCAGACTGATGTGTGTGACGTGAGTCATGCTCAGGCTTCTGCAGCTCCAGCCCCGCTCCGTGGGATCAGCCAGCAGATCCCTGCTGAGCTCCGTGCCAGGAAGGGCACAAAAGTCCTGGAAAAATAACTGGGAGGTGACTCTGCTCTGATTCCACGGCTGGAATATTGGGGTGTTATCCATGTTTTGGCACAGAGGGCTGCTCATCCTCTTTGTGATCCCAGTTTTGGGGTTTTCCAGCTGGTTTTCCAGTTTTTCCAGCCCCAGATTTCCAGCTTTTATTGAATTTTACCTATTAATTCGTTTGCTCCTTGCACGAGGCAGCGTGTGGCATTCCCACCTCTGCAGGAGGTGCTGGGATAGGGAGAGTGTCCCTGCCCGTGGGACAGGAGGAGCTTTTGGGGTCTTTTCCAGCCCAAACCATTCCATGGTGGCCGCTGGAATGGCCAAAGGGAACTGGGGTGACCAAAGTGTGATGGCTTTGCAGGGAATTGTGGAATTGGCCAGTGGGAATGGGAATGGGATGGGGAAGGGAAGGGAAGGGAAGGGAAGGGAAGGGAAGGGAAGGGAAGGACTTTTCCCTCTCTCCATGAGCAGCAATGTCTGATGGAAACACAGAGGCACCTCCCAGACTTTGGCTCATTCTCCAGAGGTGTCCTGGTTGTGCTCCAGGAAGGATTTCACCCAAAATAGACCCAATCTGGCTCCAAACGGAGCAGGAGCCATCCCGAGCTGGGGCTTTGAAGGCTCTCAGGTCATTTCACACTTGGGGGTGAGGATTGTGCCAAAGAAGGGAAAATATCCCAGATTTCCACCCAAAAGCAGGCAGGAGTCGATGTCTTGGACCGTGCTGGGGTTGAGTCATCGAGTTTGGCTCCGGGAGAAATGAGCTGGAATCACAGTCAGTGCAAACCAAACTGGATGAAGGCACAGGGGAGATGCCAAAAGCGGGAAAAGGTGCCAAGGTTTGGAGGGGTTGGGCTGAATTCCTGCTGGGATGGAGCTCCCCTCCGTGAGGGACAGGGGACAGTGACCTTGAGGGGCTGCTCTGGGGTGACACCATTAAAATGTTCTTAGGGAACACGATTTTCCTCCCGTGCACAAAACCAGAATAAAACCCTCCCAATGACTCTGCTGGGGAAACGTGTCTCAGGCTACATAAAAATGAAGTTTTTAAAAAAAAAAAAAAAGAAATCTTCCAGTAGTTTTTGGTTGTATAACACCGAAGGCATCACTTATTTCTTGCCAAACCCCGTGATAAGACCCCTCTGTGTTTTTCCTTGTAATTAAAACGAGGCTTTTTATGTACAAATAAAACATCGGTGCCATATTTTTCTTTTATGGAATATTATGTCATGGCAGGATTTGTGGCTGCTCCAGACACTGAATTCCCAGCGGGAGGGAAGTAAATCTCAAGTGCATTCTCCACTCATTCCCTCCACCACTCCTGATATAAAGAGGCCCAGTGCCTGCTCATAAATATTCCTGGTTTTCCGGAGGATCCTGGATGCCTCTGCTGCTTTAATGCTTTGGATTAAGAGTTGCAAGAGAGACATAAATTTAATGTCTGGACCTACAGAAAGGAAAGGGCTCTCTAAGTTTCAAAATATTTTTCTTTGCAATAAAACCAGCAGGATTATTGATTGGAGCTCCTGGGACTTGCAGGGTTGGAGTTCTTTCTTTCTTTTTTTTTTTTTTTTCGTTTTTTTTTAATTTTATTTTAGTTATAAATGCCCAGGAGCAGAGGATGTTTATTACGTGCCAGCATAACCCCAGCCAGGGCTGCTCCCAGTTTTTTTGGTGGCATTGGGATTTGTTGTCCAGGAAATGAGGAGAACAGGAAGAAATATGGGAATTTTGTGTGGGTGACACTTAGGGCTGGATCTGCAGCAGGAGGCCTGGAATGATCCAGCTCTTCTTGGTGGCCTTCCCCAGGGTGGGAAAGGAGAAAACCACTGGACAGGAGTGAGAAATCTGTGGGATTTTGGGAATGATTAGGAGATGGAGTCAGCAGCCCTGGAAGTGTTTATTAGATTAAAGGGAGTCGTGACTCAGTTTTGGGGATGTTCAAGATGTTCATTCCTCAGTGGGGAACCTCCCACCCTGCCAGGCAGGGACAAATCCTGGGAGTTCGTGGATGTGATTCCTGCAGGTTTGTAAGGAAAACTTCCCACTGGAGAGGGGCTGGTGGCAGTTCCTGCTGAAACCTGGAATTTGGGATCTCGGGGAGTTCCCTCCCAACCCACAGATTTGTTGCGTTACCCGAATTTATTTGTTGGGGGGGGGTTCCTGCTGTGCCTTGTGGGGTCTCAAATTTTCTAATTCTATTCTGCTGTTCTAATATTCACACTCCCAAATATTCTAAATCCTGATATGGGCATTCCTGGGCTTGAATTCCAGCCAGTTTGCTGGAGTGATGTCATTTGCAGAGCTGGCACGAGGAGAAATCTCCTGACTTGCAATCCTGGAGCACTTTCCACCTGCCTTTCCATCTTGGCTGTGCTTGGGAGGAAGGAAAATCCATTGTTTCCCATCCCCCTCGTTGTTTTGGGGCTGGAATGTGGCGGGTCCTGGTTTTCCCTCCCAGGAAAGGGGAACTTGGAGTGTTCCTGGTGTGGTTTTTGGGGTGTCCCTGATCCTGGCCCCCCCTCTGCTGCTGGCAGGGTCTGACTCCTGCCCAGAGCAGCTGCTCTGGCCCCTCTGCCCTTTCTCCACGAGCTTTTTCCAAGGGAAAACTCATAAAACACTTTCTTCCCTGCTCCCCTCATCTCCTGACTCCCCCTGGCTCTGTCCCCAGAACACATTATTGGATTTTGGTGGAAATGCTCCGGGAGCCCCCCGGAGTTTCCAAGGGGTCTCTCCCCCTCTCAGCTCCCTGATGCTGCCTGGGCTTCCTCTCCTTGGATTCTTTTTCTGGAATTTTCCCTTGTCCAGCTCCTCTGATCTCTTTGCTTTTCCTCTCTCAGCCTCTTCCTCCATCAGTATTTCTGTCACCATGCTCTCCTTCCTCAGAGTTTCTTCCCTCTTTGGAGATTTTCTTTATTCCCTTTTCATCCTTTTTTGTTCTTGCCTCTCCAGCTTGGGGAAAATCTCTACAAATACCTTTGAATTCATTTCATCTTCCTTGCTCTGATGGCTGCAGCCAGGATTGGGGCAGTGCCAAGCAAACTTCCCAGAACTTTTCCATAGCTTCCTCTAACCCTGAAGTCCTCTATTGTCTCCTTATTTAATTATCAAACTTCCTGGCTCGTGGAATCCCAGAATTATTTAGATTGGGAAGGAATTAAAGGTCATCCAGTCCCACCCCCTGCCATGGGATAACCTTCCATTATCCCAGGTTATTCCAAGCTGGTTTTGGGCACTTCCAGGGATCGAGCTTCTCTGGGCACCCTGTGCCAGTCCCTCCTCATCCTCCCAGCCAAGAATTCCTTCCCAAAATCCCATCTAACCCTGCCCTGCTTCTTGGACAGCTTTGTGTTGGCCAAGCTTTGGCCTCCTGGAGCCTTCTCAAAGTGAAAAATTTCCTTCTCCATATGAAAAATCCACATTAATTGTCAAGGAGCTGATATAGGATCTAAGGTCAGGGAGAAGCTGGGAGCGAGAGAGAATCTAAAAGTTTTGGGATTAACATCAGGCAAGGAAAGGGAAAGGGGAAAAGGAGAACAATTCCACACTGAACATGTGGTTGCTCTTTTTCCTCGTTGTGCATTGTCAGCCCAGTGATTTACACGGGGTGAAATCCATTCCAGAGCACGAGAGCAGATGGATAAATATGGGATTTTGGACCTGCTTGAACAGATATTTGTCTCCAGGATGGCTCCCTAAAGCTGTGCCCTGTGTTTTGTGGATCAGCCACTTTCCAGGAGCAGCGTGCTCCGTCCCTGGCACGGATTTGTGCCATCAGCAATTCCTAAAGCAGCTTCAGAGCAGGGAAAATGTTTGCTTTGGAATTTTTTTTTTTTCCTGGCTCCGTCCTTTTCAGTGTCTATTTTTTAACCTGAAGTACATTCTTGGCTCGGCCAGGAAGGCCAACCAACTTTTCTTTTTATGATCCTTTATCTGCCAACGATATTAAAATGTATATATTTGTATATATATATATATCTATATATTCCTTGGCAGCTCTGCCAAGGAGCAGGTCTGGATTCTCCTGCTGATCCAGCCTCCAGCTGGGACAGGAGCAAAGGAATGGGAGCAAAATCCAGATGTTCCCAAACTGCTGCACTGGTACCTTCCCATCTCGTCCTGGGGCAGGGAAAAGTGGCACTGTGGGATTGGCTGATCACACATATCAGATTTGGGAATATCCAAAGTTGAGAATTCTTAATGGGTCCTGGCCAAAATTTGGGATGTCTCAGTGGCCAGCATCTCAAACCAACCCCGTGAGGATGCAGGGATTGAGGGGATGGAATTCCAGGGATTGAGGGGATGGAGCTGCAGGGATTGAGAGGATGGAGCTGCNATGGAACTGCAGGGATCAGGGATGGAACTGCAGGGATCAGGGATGGAACTGCAGGGATCAGGGACGGAGCTGCTCCAGTGCTCAGGCGGGTGAGTCACGGCCCCTCTGAGTCACATCCATGATTTCATCGCTGGAGGTTCGGGCTGAAAGTGCCCCAAGGAGGAGATTGATGACCCTGGAAGTGCAGAGGAGTGGGAGTGGGATGTTCATGGGGAGCGGAGTGAATCTCCGAGCTGGATGAGCCCCACACGTTTCGGGATGTGCTGATGTCATCGTGCTGACAATGCGTGCTGGAAAGAAAAGCTCCAGGCTGCGATCTGCAGGTTCCTGGAAACTCCGAGGAGGATTTATTGTCCTGTGCTGCTGGATGGGGCTTTGCATCCTCCTTTCCCTGCCTTATCCCGAGGTTTCCATGTGTGGTTTCCGTGCTGGAGGAGCAGTGGATGCTCCGTGCAGCTCCAGTCCCTGGGGATTGGAAGTTTGAGAACTCCCAGGAACAAAATCCCTTCCTGAGCAGCCTCCTGAACGCCCCCAGCCCTTCCTGACCCTTCCAACTTCCCCGTGCCTGCAGCCAATTAACGAGCCTTTGGGAGCTCATCCCGTTCATTGTTTTTGGGGATTTTGTGGGGTGGCTTCTGCTGCTCCTGAGGTTTTCCTTGGCTCTTCCTGCTGGGAACACCTTGGGGCAGGCAGAGCAGCACGCTCCAGCCTGCTGAGTTCTGCAGAGAGCATTTCCAAAGAAATCCAGGCTGTGAAATCCCATCCCTCTGCACCTGCTGGAAAAGGGCTGGAATATTCACAGGGAGGCGGTAGCTGAACGGTAAAAACAAGGATTGGGATAAGGAGCAGAAGGTTCTGTGCGGTTTTTCCTGGGATTTCTGCACGTTGTGAGGGGAATTTGAGCAGCCCCATCATTAACCTTGTTCAAAAATCAGGGATTTATCAAAATGAGCTACCTGTGGTTTTCCCAAACCTTCCCAAGGGCAGGAATCTGGGATTGCTCCTGTCTCCACTCCATGGACAATTCCAAGAGTTCAATCCCTCTGCCCCGAGACCCTGTTCTGGCCTCTGCAGCAGGAAAGCAATAACACAAAAGTAATGAAGGTTTGGGGAGCTGTTCTGGGGAGATCTCTCTGGTTTGTGTCAGAGACTGAGAGCTGGGCCTGGGGCTCTGCTTTAAACCTGATACAATCAGAAACAGCCCCAGGAAAAAAAAAAAGCAAAAAAAAAAAAAAAGCTGGTTAATTAAAGAACTCCTTCGTAAATAAAAGCCAGCAGCTCAAAGCCGGGGGATCCTGGGAGGAGATAAAGGCACCGGGAGACGTGGATGCTCCGTGGCCTCGGGCATGAACAAAGCCCAGAGCAAAGCCAGATGTGGGCTGGGCTGGCCCCGCTCCAGATGTGCGAGCTGGGCTCTGCCCACCTGCGGCTGCAGCTGGAAGGGCTGCGGGGATCCGGGGAGTGTGGCCAGGAGGGGGAGATTCCAGGGAAATTGGGATCAGAGGGGCAGTGCCAGGCCGGGAGGGGGGGAGTTCCAGGGGAATTGGGAGCAGA
>VWZS01003952.1:33832-76603 GCA_013397075.1 Rhabdornis inornatus | reverse complement strand
GGCCAGGAGGGGGAGATTCCAGGGAAATTGGGATCAGAGGGGCAGTGCCAGGCCGGGATGGGGAGATTTCCAGGGAAATTGGGATCAGAGGGGGCAGTGCCAGGCCGGGAGGGGGAGATTTCCAGGGAAATTGGGATCAGAGTGGGAGATTTCAGGAGATTGGGATCAGAGGGGCAGTGCCAGGGCAGACGGGGAGATTGCAGGGAAATTTCCAGGGAGATTTCCAGGAAATTGGGATCAGAGTGGGCAGTGTCAGGCCAAGAAGGGGGAGATTTCCAGGGAGATGATTTCCAGGGAAATTGGGATCAGAGCAGGTAGTGCCAGGCCAGGAGGGGGAGATTTCCAGGGAGGATGGGGTCAGAATGGGAGATTTCCAGGAAAATTGGGATCAGAATGGGTAGTGCCAGACCAGAGGGGGAGATTTCAGGGAGATTGGGATCAGAGTGGGCAGTGCTGGGCCAGGAGGAGGAGATTTCCAGGGAGATTTCCAGGGAGATTGGGATCAGAGGGGCAGTGCCAGGGCAGACGGGGAGATTGCAGGGAAATTTCCAGGGAGATTTCCAGGAAATTGGGATCAGAGTGGGCAGTGTCAGGCCAAGAAGGGGGAGATTTCCAGGGAGATGATTTCCAGGGAAATTGGGATCAGAGCAGGTAGTGCCAGGCCAGGAGGGGGAGATTTCCAGGGAGGATGGGGTCAGAATGGGAGATTTCCAGGAAAATTGGGATCAGAATGGGTAGTGCCAGACCAGAGGGGGAGATTTCAGGGAGATTGGGATCAGAGTGGGCAGTGCTGGGCCAGGAGGAGGAGATTTCCAGGGAGATTTCCAGGGAGATTGGGATCAGAGTGGGCAGTGCTGGCTCTCCAGCTGCTGTTCCTTACAGAGGGGTGAGATGATGGGATTTGGTCCTGCTCTTTTCCCTCGGGTTCCTGTCATTAATTTCTCCTTTAGGACCTGGGGGCTGTGGGAACCTGGCACCTGCAGATCCCAAATCCTGCCCGCTGTGTGTCCTGGGGATCCCTGCTGACGGATTTGGCCTTGGCTCTGGGTAGTTCAACTTCACAAAAAACTCTGGAGCAAGAGGGGCTGCACAGCCCTTCCAAACTCGAGGCTTTTCCCTCAATATTTCACTTAAGAACTCCCAAAATTCCTACTTGCTATATTCCTATACAATCCTTTAGAATCCCACTGCCTGGAGCCTTTTCCTGCAGTAACTCCCTCTCCTTTGAACCCAAAGGTTCCCAGCACTGTGGTTCTCGATCACTTTGGGAGCTGGGTGAAAACTCCTGTGGTCCTTCCCGTTTTTCCTGGCTTTTCTCCTGTGTTCTTGCTGGAAAGCTGCCCCCAGCTCTTCTACCCTTTGCTCTGGGCAAGATGTGCTCAGTTCTGTTCATCCTGAGCTTGCATTTCCTTCCTCACTCTCCACCCCTGACCCCCAAGCTTTTGGAAAACCCTTTGTGGAGTGTGAAATGATGGGAATCCTGAGGGGCTCTGGATAAACCTGGAGCAGCAGGCAGAGCACAGCAGGTACCAGGCAGCCCCCAGCTGCCACTCCCAGCTCCCACTCCTGGCACAGATGGAGCAGGAGCAGCTTCCAGGGAAAACAGGAGGAGGAGGATGGAAAAAAAAAACCATTTGGATGTGAGAGCAGAGGAGTTGTGCAGCTCTTCCCCCAAAACAAAAATAGCAGCTCCAAGTGCATTCAGAGCAGTCCTGGCAGTGCTCCCCCATGGATGGGAAGCACATCAGGAATTGTGCCTGCTCTGGAGCCAGCAGCTGGTGTTGTGTCCGCTGGAATCGTGGCAGTGAACACAGAGCACAACGTCCCTGCTGGCCTGGCATGGATTTGGATCTCTCTGCAGGGAGGGCAGTGCTGTTCCTCCATTTATGCCAGGCCTAGCCTGGCTTTTCCACGTCCTGTGGGTTGTTTTTGACACCCAGAAATCGAATTTTGGCACGGATCTGACCCAAACCCCCTGGATTTGAACTCTCTGCAAGTTGAGATCTGGATGCAAACTTCCCAGCTGCACCCCCTTGTTCCTGAGCCCAGTCAAACCCAGTCTCTGAACCACCCACGGGTGTAAGAGCCTGATGGAGACTCCAGCCAGCTCTTAAAATGCAGTTTATTGCACATTTCCAGCAGCTGAGGGTCGTGGGTGAGCCCCGAGCTGCTGGCTATGGGCAAGCCCTGTGTCCTGAAGCCCCTTTTTATTCATATTACAAAGCATTACATCTCTTTCTCTGCTGTGCATCTTATTACATAACAACCAATCAACATCGTACACAATACCTTCTACATTTACACAGAATGTATCAAAACTGTTAAAATTACTATGTTATGTTCGTTTCTAGCCAGCCATCCGAGTCAGTAGTTACATGTGAAACTTTGGGACTTGTTTTGTAGTGGAAATTTTTTTTTCAGCTTTGGTAAAAAACATCTTTCTGTCTGCTTATGCTTTTTGCTTGGTAGAAAACATGCCTCATGTGAAGAAGACTTTTCCTTTTGTTTGAAGGCCACTTAGTCTTTGGACTTGAGTCATAAAACTCCTTCCAACTCGGCTAAACCTTTGTTCTTTCAGCTGTTTCAGCAACAACTGCCCCTAAAAGCATCTTTTATATGTCAAAGCTTGCTTTCATTCCTGTAGAACCTTCTGTACATCTGTAAAACTTTTCTGTTAAATTTTCATCCTTCCCAACCCACAGGCTTCAGGAAAAGGGGATTGAGCTCAGCTCAGTCTCCAATCTCTCTCCATGGTGAGAGCTGAGCAGTTGATGGAAATCTGGATTTCCCCAGCCTGGGCTCAGCTGGAAGTGAGAACAGAGTCAGACCTAACAGAGTTTTGGGATAGGTTTGGTGTGAGGAGGGAGTGAGCTCCCATCCCGTGCTGGCCAGGTTTGGGAGCTGGGGCTGGAGCAGCCCTGCTCACACCCAGGACATTTCTGGGAATGTGGTGGCAAATCTGGGAGATTTTTATCCCAGCCTCACCCCTCTCAGTTCCTTGGGAAAGCTGATGAAGAGTAAGGAAGTGCTAAGGGAGAGAAGGAAGGATGGAGCAGAGCAGTGTGGGGGGATTTTATAGAGGCAGCAGCAGCACAAAACTCCTGGGAAAACTTTTCCCTTCAGTTCCTGCTGAAGTGGGAATCTTCTGCCATCTCTCCTCCCTTCACAGGGATGTGCAAAATCAGAGTGACCCAGGTTAAGTGGAATATTTCTGCGGTGCTTCCAGCTGAGAGTGCTTCTTGCTCAGCCCTGAGCTGGTTCAGTGTGATTTAAGTTTCCCTGAGCAGGTTTTCCCACCCAGAACTGGAATATTTCACACTGACATTCAGAAGATCTAATCCTCAGCTATAACCTTTTCCTGTTCCCGTTTAATGGTTGGTTTTTCAAATTTTAGGGGTTTGGAGCAAGTGCTGTATTCGATGTGCTCCTTCTGGGCAGTGTTTCCATGATAAAAACTTGATGTGTGCAGGTCATGGCCATCCTTGGGTGGCAGGAGTTGTGCTGGGGTTAATTTTTGGATATTATTCCTCACGGAATGTGCAACCTCTTGAGGTCTCCCTTCCCACAGGAGCAGATCTTTGCCAGGTGTGCTGTCAGTGTTTATTTTGCTGTTTAATAGGGGGATTTTGGGTGCTGCTTCACCTCTTCTCCCACTCTCCTGGAGCAGCAGCAGTTCTGGGAACAGAGGAAAAGCCTTGGCCTGCAGGGAGCAGAATTTGGAGCACTTCAATTCCCAGGGTCACGGGTTTGCAGTTTTATGGGAGCCCATGAGCTGCTTTCCCAGCAGATGAAAAGATTTTGCTGTCAGCACTTTGAAAACAAAAAAAAAAAACAAACCAAAAAAAACCCACCCAGAACAAACCAAACCCAAGCGGGACTCTGGGTCTGCCTTTGGCATCTCTTGGGGCTTTTTGGGTCAAACCACCACTGGAAAAATCCCCCAATTCTTTCCACTGGGAAAACCCACAAAATGGGCTGGCAAAGGGAGGACAATGTGGGCAGATGAACAGCCAGGTACTGGGGCCATGCATTTTTTAGGGATGTTTCCATGGATCATTTAACCAGTTTAAGCACCCAGTAGGGCAAAATTCCCATCTCCTACACTTTTGTTTTTCCTGAATAAAGGAAAAAGATCCATTTATTTCTTTATTTTCCTCTTAAGAACAAAGCTAAACACCATTAAATTGCTTTTATCAAAGTCCTTCTTAAAACATTTCCATGCTGGGCTTGGGAACATTCGGAGAGGATCCAAACCTGGATGTGGTGATGGAGATTTGAGCTGAGCTCAAATCCTGGAGCTTTGTTTTTGGAATCTGCAGAGATTTGGGCAACTTCTTCCAGGATGAGGAGTTTATTTGCCGAGAAATGCAATTTTTGGGGTTGACTGCAGCTCTTTACCGAGTTGGCACTGGGAGCTCATCTTTTTTGTAAAAAAAAAGATTGTTTTGTTCCTACATTTTCAGAGCTCGATATTCCAGCTCTTCCACTTCCCAGCGATGTTTTATAGCCTCCAAACCTCCCTGCAAAAAGGCAAGAATGATCAGGAGCCCCAAACCAAAACGAAGGGATTGGTCATGCTCTGGGCTTGACCTGAACTTCAAGGATTATTTGGGGTTTTCTTTTGCTGAGCGGAAAAATAAATCCGGAGCTTTTCACTCCGAGTGCAAACATAACCTTCCCTCACCCCTGGAAGCAGCCAGGGAATCTCATTGTGGGATTGGCCTGGTGGGGAGTGCAGAGCCAATCTCCACATCCCGGGTGCTTTTGCAGTTTCTCGTCAGGAGGATGAATTAGGACTTAATTAAAGCTTTGATTCCCGGATCCTCGTTCCCTGTGCCTGCTCCCAGATCCCTGTCCTTGCCCGTGGTCACTTTGTCCTCGAGTGCAGCCAGGTTCAATTCTTGTGAATGCCAGGAGGGCAGATTCAGACCTCAATTAACTGGGTAATTAACTCAATTAAATTGAGTTAAAGATCAGGGCGTTGCACTTCAGGGCAGCACTTGGAGCTCTGGGGATGCATCCATAAAATTCCCCTCTTTTCCAACAAGGCGTTCCTGAGGGCTGAAGAGGATCCCTGCCAGGGTTTGGGCGGAGGGGTTGGAAGTTCCTGCTCCATGATATTGATCTGGAATTGATCTGTGCTGATGTCCTGGTTTGAAAGGCAGGTGGCTGCCAAGAAAGGCAGGAGCTTCTTTTTAAAATGGAGAATGGAAACCCCCTCCCTCCAAATTACTGTAATTCTGAAATTAAGGGGCTCTCAGGCAAAGATATGGGAATGGGAATAACAGCTCTTTACAAGGAAAATTAAAATAGAAATACAGAATGACAGAGAACAAACCCAAAGCACAGGCAGAGTGAGAATCCAAGCTGCCCCCGTCAGTCAGGCAGGGTGTTGGTGCAGTCCCATTCCATGGTGGCTGCATCCTCCTGCAGGGACAGATGTGCTTCTGTTGGAGCAGTGCTCCTGGAGAAGGTGCAGTTTTCCTCCAAAGCTCCAGGGATGATGTGCAAGGCTCTGGTTTTCCTCTGGGATCCAGTGGGAAAAGGCTGCTCTGGTGTTCCAAATGGCAGATTTGATCTGGGTAGGAAATGCTTGGCTCCTCCCCCTGGCTGGAGCATCTCCCAATGGGATGATGGAATTGGATCAGCCATGCCCTGGGACTCCATGGCCCATGAACAGGAGATATCTCCTGGAGGGAGGATGGGCTGTGGGAAAGATAAAGAACACTGCCCCAGCTGTTGAACAGCTGGAACATGAACAGCAGAGATCTCCACAGGGATCAGGATCACTGCCCCAGCTGTTGAACAGCTGGAACATGAACAGCAGAGATCTCCACAGGGATCAGGATCACTGCCCCAGCTGTTGAACAGCTGGAACATGAACAGCAGAGATCTCCACAGGGATCAGGATCACTGCCCCAGCTGTTGAACAGCTGGAACATGAACAGCAGAGATCTCCACAGGGATCAGGATCACTGCCCCAGCTGTTGAACAGCTGGAACATGAACAGCAGAGATCTCCACAGGGATCAGGATCACTGCCCCAGCTGTTGAACAGCTGGAACATGAACAGCAGAGATCTCCACAGGGATCAGGATCACTGCCCCAGCTGTTGAACAGCTGGAACATGAACAGCAGAGATCTCCACAGGGATCAGGATCACTGCCCCAGCTGTTGAACAGCTGGAACATGAACAGCAGAGATCTCCACAGGGATCAGGATCACTGCCCCAGCTGTTGAACAGCTGGGGACAGGATCCATACTCCTGGTCACATCCTGTATTGCAGCCCGGGACAGCTGATCTGGAATTGGAAGAGTTCTGGAACAGAATCACAGGATGGGTTGGGGGCGATCTCAATCCAGGGACACTTCCCACAGTGGCTGCTCCACGAGAGCACTCCATGGGATGATGTGGTGTGGGACAGGCTGGAGCACGGTGCTGGCTGTGTCCCAGTGCTGGCAGAGCCTGGAATGGGCAGTGCAGGGTGCAGTGGGACACTGGGACACTCGGCTCTGCCATTCCCACCTGGCCAGCAGCAATCCCGGCTGGAGAAGCCACCGAGGGTCCCTGCAGGTGCTGTCACCCACAGCCTCAGTGCTCCGAGGAGGATTGGAGGGATTGCTTCATTCCTGTCAGCACCTCCCCATCCAGGCAGTGCTGCCTCTTGGAATGTGGGAATCCCATCCCTGGCTGGAGCTGGAGCTGGAGCTGGGCTGAGCTCGTGCTGTCACAGCCTGGGAGCTCCAGCAGGGCTGTGCTGACAAGTGATGGCTGAGCTGGAGGTGCTGACAGATTCCAGGGGGGATCCCGGGGCCAGGTTCTGCTCCTGGATGTCTGGAAAACCAGGACACTCCCATCTCCTCCATCTTCCAGCTCTTTCCCTGCTGTTTTTCATTTTATTGCCCATCTCTCTTCATTTAGAGACTCCCTTTTGGGAGATGTCTCTCTTCCATCTTCCTCCTGCTCATCCCTCACGTTGCCTCTTCCTTGCCTCTCCAGCTTTGCTGTCAGGAGCAGTTTGTCCCTGATTTTCCATCTTTTTTAATGACACATCTGTTATCCTCAGGGCTGGTTTTCCTGTGGCTCTCCCAAATTCCTGCTGCAGTTGCATCTCCCAGCTTTTCCTGTTGTTTTGTGGAGCTGGGAAGCCAAGGGAATGTGGCATAGGGGGGTTCCTGTGTGACAAAATTGAGGTTTCCCAGCCTCCTGCCTCTTCTCAAATCAAAACAAGATAACTATTCCCTGTCCTGCCATCAGATGGATTGGAAACGTGCAAACCTCACTTAAACTGAAAGACAAAACCACTCCTGGGTTTGCTCAAGTCTCCCTGACGTGCAGAAGATAAATATTCAAATTATTCCTGAGGGCAACTCCCTCATGTGAGGAAGCCACCAAAGGGTTTTAGGTGGCTTTAGGGGCAGGGAGCTGCATCAGGGGAGGCTGAGGTCGGATTTTAGGGAAAGGAGGGTGGAACAGGATCCCCAGGGAATGGCCACAGCTCCAGGAGTGTTTGGACAATGCTCTCAGGGATGCACAGGGTGGGGTTGTTCAGGTGTCTGTGCAGGGAGCTGGATTTGGATGGATCCAACTCAATTAATTGCATTTATTTCTGTATTTTTGAAAAAATGCTCCTAAAAAGCAGCTGTGGGTGATCCCCCTGTTGCTGTGGAGCTCAAGATCCCTCTGGGAATTAGGGACACACACACTGAAGTTGGGAATGAGCCTCTGTGGATGCTCCTTTCCACTCCAAAGCCCCAGGATCCGGATGTCTGTGGCAGGGAGGCTCTGCAGACACCAAACCCTTTTTCATATTCCCCTTTCAGGTCAGCTCTGTCTTTCCTTGGATGGAGTGAAAACAAACAGATGTTCCCAGAGAGCTGGGCTGACCTGGAAACCATTAATTAGGGAGTGAGGCAAAGAGGAGAGTGCAGGGTTTGGATTTCCTTTAAGGAGAACTATTTTTAGGCTCAGGACAAGTTAGCAGCAACCTGCTGCTGGGGCCAGTGGGGAAAACGAGGAATAATGGCTTCCTTTTGGAGAGGGATGGTTCCTGGAGTGCTGGGGTTCCTGGGATTAGTTTTAGTGAAGTTTAGACACATTAATTCGGGAAAAAAAAAAAAGCGTGGATGCTTGTCCCTCATGTTGATGTGGAAGAATTGTAGGATCATGGAATGGTTTCAATGGAAGGAAACTCAAAGCTCCTCTCATTCCATGGGCAGGGACACCTTCCCCTGTCCCAGGTTACTCCAAGCCCTGCCCAGCCTGGAACAATTCCAGGGATCCAGGGGAAGCCACAGCTCCTCTGTGCCAGGGCCTCACGGTCTCCTTGCAAACCTTCACCAGCCTCAGATCCCAATCCTTTTGTGGGATTCCTTTTGTGGGATTGTCTCTTCCCACCAAGCTTCATTTTGGGCTCTGGGTTGGTTTCATTTTTTTGGTGACAGCCTGGCAGATTCCCAGAGCTGTGCCACCCCTCTGCCCCCCTGCAGGGCAGGGCAGGGCAGTTAATCCCAGTTTTTCTTCCCCACAGCCGCACTCCCAAGGCTCAGCCCAAGTGGGAAGCTCGTGTGAAACGTGAATTGGTGTGAAATGACCCCAGCTCGCTTTGTCCTGCCCTGCTCAGCCCAAAGGCCACTTGAGCTGCTCTGAGCTGCATCCTGAGCTTCCAAGCACCTGGATGCACTTCCCAGAAAGCTGAGAGCCGTGGGAGCAGCGCATGGAAGGGCAGGGCTGGAGCAGCCCTGGGGAACGTGTGGGAGTCCTGCTGTGGTGTCCAACTCTGGAACCTCCCCAGCTCCATCCTCAGGGAGGGATCTGAGCTGTCCTGGAGAGCTCAGGCCAAGGAGCAGGGAGACGAGAGCAGCACAAAGCCAGGAATGCAGACTGGGAATAGTGGGAACAGTGGGAATGGTGATCCCTGGGCGTGCATGGCTTGGCACTGCCCTCTCCATGTTATCCCCTATGGAGCAGCTTTTGCAGCCTGAGGATGCAGGGAATGGTGTCCAGGCAGGTGTTAAAGCCTGGCTCTGAGCGCTCACAGATGTTTTCCAGCACAAAGCCAGGCCTGGGGTGGGTTCCCATCCTCGGTGAGGTATTTCTGTGGGAGTTTTTTCTCCTCTCTCCGCTTTTTTTTGGGGGTGTAATAGCCACAGTTCCTCTGCCACGTGGTGGGGGGAGCAGTGCAGGTCAGAATTTACTGTTTTTATTGTCTGGATTGACTGAATTTGCTGCCACCTTGGCCCCGAGTGGCCCTGGAGTAACTCAGTGTCCCCAGCGAGGCAGAGCTGCAGTTCCCTGTGAGGAGAATTTCAGTAAATCCGTCTGATTTCTCTTTAGCATCGCATTCCTGCCTCCTCTGGACATCAATCACCCCTCTGCCAGAGCCTGCCCTGTCCCCCAGCCCTGCAAGGCTGCAGCTCCATGGAATTCAATCACATTGATGGGAGCAAGACTTGACTTGCTGCTCTGGGAAGGAGCTGATGGACGGGGCTTGTTTTTGTGCTGTCGTGGAAGCGCTGTGGCTTCACCCAGATTTGATCATTGCAGGGACAAAGAATTCCCTTCTGCAGCTGAATCCCTGCCAGCCCTGGCAGGAGGAGAGGGGCTGTTGTGGGGAAGGACTTGGAACATTGGAAAGGCTCCTGCCTGTGTGTGTGCTGCATCAAAAAGTGTTTAATCCTATAAACTTCCTGCTTGTAACTCTGCCATAATCCCATCCCTGGATCACCATAATCCCTGGATCACCATCCCTGCTGTGCTGGTTTGGGATGGGGAGGCAGCTGAGCCCAGCTTTCCTTTCCTTTCCTTTCCTTTCCTTTCCTTTCCTTTCCTTTCCTTTCCTTTCCTTTCCTTTCCTTTCCTTTCCTTTCCTTTCCTTTCCTTTCCTCTCTATACAAATTTTTACAAGACCTGTATTTACACCTGTATTTAAACTGCATTATTTGAAGAACAACTGATTTTTCCTTCAGCTTTTTTGCAATCCACTTTTACATTTCTCCACAATAAGAATTGGAATGATTAGTGGTTATTGGAAATTTAATTTGCATTCCCACCTGTTTCAGATCTTTTGAAACTTGCTCTAATAACATTTATTGCTTTGGAAAACTTGAACATTTCCTTTACTAAGGATTATGAATGAATGACTTCTCGCTTCACAGCAGTCCTGGGGTTTATGTTTGTGATTTTGGTTTGTCAGGAATTCACCTTGAATTTACATCTATCCATATAAATTACAGGTGAGTGCCTGTGGCAGTGGGGCAAGGTGCTCTCAGGTGCTTCTTCTTCTTCCTAGTGCAGCCAAGAAAAACATCAGGGAGGATGGGATTGCAGGGCTGTGCCTTCCAGCACACCCTTTAAATTATGGGATCATGGAATGGTTTGGGTTGGGAGGAGCCTTAGAGATCATCCCTGCCATGGGCACACCTCCCACTAGCCCAGCTTGCCCAAACCTGGCCTGGAAAACTTGCAGGGATGGGGCAGCCACAGCTTCTCTGGGCACCTCGTGCCAGGGATTTTCCACCCTCACCACAAATCTCCACCTGCCCCAGACCCCAATCCAGCTGTGGGATTGTTTTTGTCGGGCTGAATGTTCCCCCAGCTAAGACAAACTTATTTTGGGGCTTGGGGATGCTCGTGTTTCTTGGGAACAAGCTGGCAGAAGTCCAGACACCCTCTGCAGGTGAAATACCTGCAGCAGAGCTTAGATCTCGTGTCCAAGTCATTGCTGTTGCTGCAGCATGGATTTGTTGGGAGAGGCAGTGGAATTTTTGGTGTCATCCCCTATGAGTGAGGAGAATTCATGGCATAATCACAGCTGCTGAGCATGAACTGTGTTCTCCTGCATGTTCTCTCTCTTTTTTTTTTTTTAAATGAAAAAGGGGTTGGCTGAATAATGTGAACAATTACAGGACTGAATCACAGGGATGTTTGTTTAACCCACAGCAGCAGACCCCAAACCTATGGGGTTTAATTTGAATGCATATTTTACATAGGTGAGATGACAAGGTTATTAAAAATGGAGCCGCTGTGGATGTAAAGCACAAACAGACATCAGCAGTGAAACCTCTCAGGGGGCTTTTCCTGCCCCTCAGCAGAGCCCTCCACCCCTAAAGCTGAGATCCCAGAATCATGGAATGGTTTGGGTGGGAAGGGATCTTTGGGATAATCCAGTTCCACTATCCCAGATTTCTCCAAACCCCATCCAGCCTGGCCTTGGACACCTCCAGGGATCCAGGGGCAGCCACAGCTGCTCTGGGAATTCCATCTCAGCCAGGAATTCCTTCCCAATTCCATCTTCTCTGGGAATCGCTGCCAGGGCCTCCCCACCTTTATCCTTAGGGAAAAAAAAACAAGGACTGGATGTATCAGTGATTCTTTTCTTTGGTGTTTTGGTTGCTTTGGGGGATGAGTGAGTCTGAATTTCCTGCAAATATGGGGTTGTGCATGTGGGAATGGATTTGGGGCTGAGCTCCAGGCTGTTTGTAGGGTGGGACAAGCCCAGCTCTGGAAGCATTTGGGACAAAGGACAGGTGGAGGTGGCATGCAGGAACAGAGGGAGGATCCTGAGGGGGTTGATTTATGTTCCCCTTTAATCAAACTCCTCCTCAGAGCCGTGATTTTGAGCCGTGTCCATCATCCTGTAAATAAATCCTTGCCTCAGAGCAAGACCCAGCTGCAGCTGAGCAGGAACACGAACAACACGAATTTCCACATCTCCCTTCTCCTCACCTCGCTGAGGAAAACAAGGAATCACTCAGCACAGGGGCAGGGGATTTATTCCTGAGCCTGCTGGGACTCCATGGGGTCCCTGCAAGTCAGGTTTTGTCCTTTCCCTGTGTTCCTCACCTCCCTCTGTCCTGTTCTATATCCTAATCCTGTTCTAATATCCTAATTCTGAGGATAATCCCTGCTCAGGCTGGAGGAATGCAGCTGGAGCGAGCCTGCTGGGGGTTTTTGGGCTGTGATGCACTTGTGGTTCTTCCTGCCTCGGTGCTGATGGAGATTCCCAGCATTTTGGAACACTGTGGTTAAAGACCTTTAAAGGAATTTGAAATCCGTGGGATGAGGCAGTGAGGGCTGGGACAGGGAGGTGCTGCTGCAGAGCCCCAGCCAGCAGCACTGAGGATGGGCTGGAGGACACAGGGAGTGTGCCAGCAGCACATCCAGGTGCACATCCCAAAATTCAGCTGCTTCTGGCCCTCAGGAGAAAGTGGGAACACCAGCAGTCACCCCCTTTCCAAGGTGTGTTGTTTGTGCCTCCAAAGAATAAAGGGGAGAGAAGAAAACCCATTGCTGGATTTCAGTTTTACTGGAATAAAAGCAGTGGCACCATCCTGGTAATTAATGATTAATATTCTCCTTTAATTAATAATTAATCTTCTCCCCTCTACCTTCTCTGGAGGCAGATGTTTGGTTTGAAGCGTCTCTGTTGCGTGTGTGAGAGAAATCTTAGGAGCAGTCCGAGCATTCCTGCAAATCTGGGGGGATTCCTGATTGCTTCCCATCCCAGAACCACTTGGAAAAATGCCCCGTGGCCCCGTGCCCTCTCTGAAGCTCAGTGTGATGACATGCTCTGAGTCTCATCCCAAAATTCCAAATAATCCTGCTTTATGGCAGTTGGAAACCGTTCCTTCTTGTGTGTCACTACCTGCCTGTGCAAAAGGTCACTTCCCCTCTATTTCCCAATTCCTCTTGAAGCACTTGAGGGGCTCCAAGCTCTCCCTGGAGCTTTCTTTCCCTTCTCCATGCTGGGCATCTTTGTGCTCTCCTCTGGATCTGCTCCAACATGTCCTTGTCCTTCTCGTGCTCAGGACCCCAGACCTGGACTCAGGATTAAATTTTTGAGCTCATTTTTCCAGCAAGGCAACATTTCCACGGCGTAGATCCAAACGTGGTCCCCACTGGGAAAAAAAAAAAAATTAAAAACCTGTGGAAAATTGAAGGCACCTCCTGTTGGAATTGTCACTGAGCCGGTGAGCCTGTGCCACCAAACTGTGACCGTGGGGACAGCTCTGCCCCAGGGCTCCTCAGATGCCAAAATCCCTCATTCCAAAGCATCCCTGGGGCAGGAGGATGAGCTGGATCCTCCTTCCAGATGTGATGAGCGGGATCCTCCTTCCATTCCTGGAGGGAAAACCAGGAGATGGGAATCCAGCAGCTCCCACCCTGCTCTCCCAGACTCCCTGCTCGTCCCTTTTGGGGTTTTTTGCCCGTAGCTCAGGAACTCTTTTGTACTCCTGGAATATCTGAGAGCTCGTGGAGTTGTTGGGTGTCACCATTTGGCCCTAAATTCCGACTTCTCCCGGGATTTTTTTCCCTAAATTCCGAGGAGGGGAATCCTGCTGACAAGCTCCGGGGCTGTCCCGGGGCTTTGCGTGCGGAGCAGCTTTGTCCAGAGCCCTTGGCTGCTGCCAGGGAATCCAGAGATTCCCTGGGATTTGCACAGCTCCCTCCTCCCCCAGCACGGCTGGCTTGGGAAGAGGAGGAGGAGGGAAGAGGAATCCGTGGGGGGAAGGGGTTGTCCCACCCTGTGTCCCTAATCCTGGGTGGTGCTGGGGGCAGGATGTGCTGCATCCCGGCCAGTGCACGTAGCCCCTCCAGACATCCCTGGAATGCTCATCCCTGCAAACTCTTGGATGAGGCTCGGAGTGAAGATGTCCCCGCTTCTTTCAGGGCCTGGAAGTTTCCTTTCCAAGCCAAATTATTCCCTGATCCACACCTGATGTGGCTCCTGTGGTTTGTACCCAAAGGGAGGGAAACTCAGAGCCCGAAATCCTCAGGGATTTGGGGAGCACAGCTCATTCTGTTTATGGAATAACTTTTTCCAATGAAGGTGTTTTTAGATTCAATAGTCACAGGTAATTCATTTTTATTCATATTCAGGGGGGTCACCGATCCCCTGAAGCAGCTGGTGCTGGGCTCTGCCAGGGCTGGACTCACATCTGGATACCTGATCCAGGCTTGTCCTGCTCATCCCATCATCCAGATGTGGGTGGGTTCAGCGGAGCAGCCGGCACGGGGTGGGAGGAGAGGGAAATTCTCCCCGGGAACTGAGACAGCAGCAGCCTTGCTCTGGAGCTGACACCTTGTCCTGAGCTTAATGGGAAACATCTGTGGGAATGCTCAGGGAAAAGAAGTGTTTTTAACAAAATTTCAGCTTGCTGCTACTGCTTCCATGAGGTTTGTCAGGATCTCTGTAATTCCCACAGCACTTCGGTGGTGGCACAAGCAGGTGACAGCAGCTACACGGAAAGAGAGTTTTGCCCAAGGGAAAACGTGGATTTTCCTCCTGGAGAGAATGAAATGCAACAGAGAAATCTGTTCCCAAATCGCTGATATCTTCTGGGAAAAGGGATCATTTTAATGAAATCTCCATTTGTCACCCAAGCAGAGCCGTGACATCTGTCAGGGCTTTGATCAGTCCCACACCTGGCTGGAGCACAGCAGCTCCATCCCAAACACCCACAGCTGTTTGCTGGAGCTTGGAAGCAGTGCCAAGAGATTGGAAGGTGCTGCCAGGAAAAACTCGAGTTGACGGATGGGAATTACCCTTCCTGGGATGGCTGGGAGTGTTTTTAGGAAATCCAGATCTCTTGCTGCTCTCTGGCAGGTCGTTTGTATTCCAGGCAGGATCAGGCAGTCACCTCCCATCTCAGTTTGTTTGATTTTAGTTTATTTGGTTTTAGTGGAGCACCCTCAGCTCTGTGAGTGGGAATTGTGTCCATATCCTGACGTGGGAGCTGGAGCTGGAGGTGGGAAGGAGGAAATTGCTCTGTGTGGCATCACTTTATTCCTGTTCCTTCGTTTATCCCTCCCTCCCAGCCTGTAATCCCTCCCTTGGAAGTGCTCTGAGGTTTTTTTTGTGGAATGTCACCTTCCAGTGTCACCTCCTGGCTCCTCATGGAGACCAAAGCTCCCCCGTGGTTTTCAGGGAAGCTCTGGAGGGCTGTGCTTGGCCCAGGGAACGTGGAGAGATGAGGAGATGGATTTTCCATCCCCATCCTCAAATCAGTCACCCAGGCTGGGACTTCTCCCTTCCTGGGTCTGGAATGCCCCAGATCCCTGGAGCTGGGTTTGGAATGTCCCAGATCCCTGGAGCTGGATCTGGAATGTGCCAGATCCATGGAGCTGGGTCTGGAATGCCCCAGATCCCTGGAGCTGGGTCTGGAATGTCCCAGATCCCTGGAGCTGGGTCTGGAATGTCCCAGATCCCTTGAGTGGGGTTTGGAATGTCCCAGATCCCTGGAGCTGGGGCTGGAATGCTGATGTGCTCCTCCTGCTAGTGCAAGACCCTGATTTTTTTGTTATCCTTTTGTGCATACACATTAAAACAAAAAGTCTTTTATCCCTCCATTGAGCACAAGAGCCAAGGAAAGGAAAAGTGCAAGGAGAAGAACCCGTGTCAGCTCTCCCCCCTGCCAGAAAGATTTGGAGACCTCTGCAGAAGAATTAATCTTTTAATCTGCCTTTTAATCAATACCTGCAGAGTGCAGGACATGGAATTCTGATTCCAGGTCCGGACGGGGTCACTGAAATAACAGAAATGTGGGAAGAGGGCTCCTAAACTTCCCCCGGAGCCTGAGTGAGGGCTGGATTTGCGTATCAGCAGAGCAGCAGTAGCTGCAGGGAGGGTGGGATTTGTCCCTGTGGCATTCCCTGCTCCTGGAGCTGGGGATGGATGGGCTCGGACAGCCAAGGACGAGCCTGCTCCTCTCTCTCTGAATTTTAAAGGATATGCTACTGGAAGTGTGGAAAACAGCTTTGACTGGAGCTGGAATTCCTCACAGAGTGCTCAAGGCCCTGTCTGGAATTAAGAAACTCGTGGGTTTTTTCTTCTGTTGAAGAATTAACTCAAAGTCTGAGGGTCATTCCCTTTCCTTCAGCCCTGTTGTAGCTGGAGTCTCCAATGGTGATATTCCCTGATTTCTCCTGCCTCATTCCTGGTGCTCCAGGTCTCTGTCCCGGTTCTGTGCATGTTTCAGAACCATAAACATGATGGACCCCGTTTTTCAGTCAGCTGTTGAATTATTTACGGATCTGCTGGGATGCAGGAGCTGCCAGCTACAGGCACACAGCCAGCAGGGAACGGAGCCAGCAGGGAAAGGGAAAAACCTTCCACAGTCTGAGCTGAACTCAGGGAACATCAGGGGTGGGATCCTGCAGGGTGAACATCCTCCAAAAGGTCTGAGCATCCCTGGGGAGCAGCATCACTTGGGAGCAGCATCCCTCAGGAGCTGCATCCTTCAGGAGCTGCATCCTTCAGGAGCTGCATCCCTCAGGAGCAGCATCCCTCAGGAGCAGCATCCCTCAGGAGCAGCATCCCTTGGGAGCAGCATCCCTCAGGAGCAGCATCCTTCAGGAGCAGCATCCCTCGGGAGCAACATCCTTCAGGAGCAGCATCCTTCAGGAGTTGCATCCTTCAGGAGCTGCATCCCTCAGGAGCAGCATCCTTCAGGAGCTGCATCCTTCAGGAGCAGCATCCCTCAGGAGCAGCATCCTTCAGGAGCAGCATCCCTCGGGAGCAACATCCTTCAGGAGCAGCATCCTTCAGGAGTTGCATCCTTCAGGAGCTGCATCCCTCAGGAGCAGCATCCTTCAGGAGCTGCATCCTTCAGGAGCAGCATCCCTCAGGAGCAGCATCCTTCAGGAGCAGCATCCCTCGGGAGCAACATCCTTCAGGAGCAGCATCCTTCAGGAGTTGCATCCTTCAGGAGCTGCATCCCTCAGGAGCAGCATCCTTCAGGAGCTGCATCCTTCAGGAGCAGCATCCCTTGGGAGCAGCATCCTTCAGGAGCTGCATCCTTCAGGAGCTGCATCCCTCAGGAGCTGCATCCCTCAGGAGCAGCATCCTTCAGGAGCAGCATCCTTCAGGAGCAGCATCCCTTGGGAGCAGCATCCTTCAGGAGCAGCATCCCTCAGGAGCAGCATCCTGCTCCAAAATGCCAGCAGTGGGAAGGGCTGGAATTCCACACTCTGTGCAATGAGATGGATTCAGTTCCTGACCTTTTAAAATCCCGGGAAAAGCTGTCTGGGCTGAAGTGTTTTCCAGCTGTTCCCTGTCTGGGGGGTGCCACAAGCCAAGGCTGAGGTTTCTGAGGAGGAGCTGAGCCTTGCGGAGTCAGGGTGACACACAGGGAGCACACACAGGGCTCCAGGACAGCTGGGATGTGGGGTTTGGGATTTGGGATTTGGGGCTGGGAAAACCGTGTGTGGATGTGGGAGGTGTGTGCTGAGGACTGGGCAGCGTGGATGGGATCCAGGCTGGAGGAGCAGGAGGATGAGGGGTCTGGAGCACGTTCCTCTGGCAGGGGCTGTGGGACACCCAGCAGAGCAGCTGCCGATGCTCATCCTCCCTCTCCCCATGGGATCAGCCCTTTGGGATCAGCCCTTTGGGATCAGCTCTTTGGGATCAGCTCTTTGGGATCCCTATCCCCACAGGCTCAGCCCTTTGGGATCAGCCCTTTGGGATCAGCTCTTTGGGATCCCTATCCCCACAGGCTCAGCCCTTTGGGATCAGCCCTTTGGGATCAGCCCTTTGGGATCAGCTCTTTGGGATCCCTGTCCCCATGGGATCAGCCCTTTGGGATCAGCCCTTTGGGATCCCTGTCCCCACAGGCTCAGCCCTTTGGGATCAGCTCTTTGGGATCCCTGTCCCCATGGGATCAGCCCTTTGGGATCAGCCCTTTGGGATCCCTGTCCCCACAGGCTCAGCCCTTTGGGATCAGCTCTTTGGGATCCCTGTCCCCATGGGATCAGCCCTTTGGGATCAGCCCTTTGGGATCCCTGTCCCCACAGGCTCAGCCCTTTGGGATCACTCACTGTTGGTTGATTTTCTCCTTTTGGGAGAGCAGCTTTGTTCAGCTCCCAGCTGGAGGTGGGAAGATATTTTGGAATGTGCTCCCAGACCTGTTCTAAGAGATTTTGTCAAATGGGGATTTGAGAGGCTTGTGATCTCCTGCCTGCTCCAGGCTTTGCCATGAATCCATCACCATCCACGGATTTTGGGGCTGGAGCAAACCTGGGTGAAATAAAAACACCCCGAGACAAACTTAGGGCGGAATCCACCCCAAAGACACCAAAGGTGGGCACGGGTGGGCTTTGCAAAGGAGATTTTCCAGCCACACCTGGAGCCAGGAGCCAGTGGATGCAGGGAACAGCCTTGGGAAGGAGCCTGGGAATGGCAGCTGTAGGTGAGGCTGCGTTACAGGGATAAAAGTGCATTTTTTGAGCTGAGCTCAGCCCCTGCCAAGGGACACAGGGCCAGTCCCAGATGCCTGCCCTGAACCTCCAAACAGTCCCACATTGTTGGGCCCGTGAGTCACCCTTGTGTCAACACCAGGACAAGCCAAGCATATTATTCCTGCTCAGGGAAACGGCTGGAAAAGACAATTCCTGCTTTTTTAAATTCCCGTTTCACCTCCAGGTTTGGCATCCGGGAGCCAGCAGAACTGTGGGGTTGTGTGAGGGAAAGGGAACCACACCAGAGCTGGACTGGGGACAAAGCTGCCTTCCTAAAATATCCTCTGATGTCACAGCTCCTGGGTGTGGGTTTTTGGAAGAGGGAGAGGACAGACTGGGACTTCTGCTGGGAAAAAAATAAACAGAGAGGAGAAGTTTCCCATTGATTTGGTCTCCTGAGGAATCAGGCAGGAATTTGCTTCACATCCCTGCATATTTTTCTCCTTGCCTCTCCTGAGGTTGAGGGAGGAATTTTAAGCTTCCCAAAAACTCATCCCGAATTTTTTTTGAGGAGCACAAGGAGAAGAACCAGACCGAGGGTGGGAATCCCAATGGGCAGAGGTTTATTGGGAACTCCAGGCAGCTTTAGGGGCTGGGGAGAAGTTTCAGAATTAAAATAAATAAAAGCCAGTGGTTGCTGGGGGCTGGCAGTGGTGGCAGGGCAGGAAAACCTTGGATATGATCCACCCCTGCAGCAGGACTGGGGGCAATAATCATGGAATGCTTTGGGTTGGATGGGACCATCACGGGCAGGGACACCTCCCACTGTCCCAGGCTGCTCCAACCTGGCCTTGGACACTTGCAGGGATGGAGCAGCCACAGCTTCTTCTCTTCCAGGGAACAATTCCTTCCCAATATCCCCTCTCCCCCTGCCCTCTGGCACTGGGAGCCATTCCCCCTTGTCCTGGCACTCCATGTTCTCCTCCTGGACAGAGGCACTGCAAGGGGCTCCGAGATTCCAGGTCTCCCTGGAATCTCCAGGCCGGACAATTGCACAAACCTCATCCTGTATTGGATCTTAGAAACTTGGGGTTTTTTGGGTTTTTTTGTGTTTTTCGGTACTGACCTTTTGGAGAACACTGCTTTTGACCTGAGGCCTTGGAGAAGGCTTCCAAATTTGAGTGATGGAGTTAAAATCACTGCTGTGTAGTTGGAATAGAAGTGTGAGATCTCACGTGGTGCAGGGTTTTGAATTTGCGGTTTTTATAATAGATATGGGATAAGATGGAGGATTTGGGGTGGTGTCTCCTTGGGTGTTCATTTTCCTTCTTCTCCAGGGGTTTCAGGCTGTAGTTTCTGCTTGGACAGCTGGGGCCGTACTGAGGGTCCCAGGAATTGGATTATTGGGTTAAAAGTACCGACAATGTAGGTGTTATTTCTCTGTTGGAATGTTTGGTTTTAGGAGACCTTGCAGCTCGCTGGATCTCGCTCCATTTTGTTTTTAGCTGGTGGCTGGAAGTGCAGCTGAACTTTAGTAAACAACTGAGCTTGAGCAAGAGAAAATCCATTTCATTCGTGTATTTTTAAAATCCTAGCTCTGAGTAAAAGCAACAGAGACTCCAGACAAACCACTAATCAAGTGGTGCAGAACACCACCACCCTTACAATCCTGCTCTAATGTTTGCCTGGGAGAAGTCTGGGGCTTCCCTGCACTTCCAGGGAGGAATTCCGAGCTCCTTCCCCCATTTTTCCCTTTGGAAAAATATGGACCCAGCTTCCCAGCCATGTCCCTGCTGTGGAGCAAGCACAGTGCTTGGCCCCTGGAAACATGGAAATATGGAAAACCCTTCCTGTGGAGGCTCAGGGATGTGTTGGGTTGGAGATTCCTCCTGCTCTTTTTGGACAAAAAGTTCTCCTTGTGTCCTTCCAGGGATTCAGGGCATGAGGTGGGATCAGGATGGGCCATTCCAGGATGTGGATTGAGCCCTGCTGGGGGTTGGGAAGCAGCTCTGGTGTGACACCTCCAGCATCCCAAAGCTCATGGAGCACATCCCTGCTCCAGGTCCAGCCTCCCCCTGGCTGAGCATTCCTGCCCTGGGAGTCTCCCAAGGGGTTCCTGTGCTCCGTGGGGGAATCCATGGAGCAAATCCCACTGTTCCTGCTGGGAAGCATCAGGAGGTGGTGCTGGAAGAGCTGACAGCTCCTTCCTCACCCAAGGGTGGCCCCACAAAACCGGGATGAGCAGCAGTTCCTTTGGCAGCATCCAAGGGAGTGGGGAATGTTCTCCCCAGGGATCCAACACAAACTGGAGAGAAGACAGGGAGGGTGTTGCAGGGAAGCTGGAATGGATCTGGGATTCAGGCTGGTGGCGTCTGGGTGGGAGGGAATCCATGCCAAGGACGGGCAGGCAGGGTAAAAAGCCTTGGTGGCATTAGGAAATTCCATTAAAAATTCCTATTTTCTCCTGACCTTTCAGTTTCTGGAAAGGCAGGCACAATAAACAAACGTGGAAGGGAGGAGCTGGTGCTGGAATACGAGGCTGGAGCAGAGTGGAAAGTGGAAAGCAAACAAGGAAGCAATTAAGGGCACAATGAAGGGAATTAAGCACCGTGCACTTCATTCCGGAGTTATTTATACTCCGAGGCAGAACTAAAAATAAACACAGGATTTCCACAAGGAAAACAAGCTCAGTTCCCTCTTTTAAACAACTTCATGGAGCTGTGATGGTTATAGATGGAGAAATTCCTTGGAGCTCCTTCTCCATGTCCCAGATTTTGCCTGCAGCAGGGGTTTTATAGCTGGGGCTGTGGGATTGCAGAGCTCTGGGAAGGCTCTGCTGAGGCTCCTGCAGCATTCCAGAGCACAGCAGCCGCTGCTTTCCAAGTGGGATCTCCACTCTGGAGCTTCTGGATACCACCAGGCTCTGAAGATGAGAGAATCATCCTTGTGGTGTTTGGCTCGGGGCCAGGACAGTGGCAGGATCAAACCCAAACCTCCTGGAGGAGGTTCCAGGGTAGCAAGGAGCAGCTCCCGGTGGGTTGGTGGAGGAATTTTGGGAAGAGCAGAGTTTTCTCTGGGATACCTGCAGGTGTGGGGTCTGAGCCATTTCTCAGGGATCTCCTCCAGGGCTTCCATGCTCGTTGTGGGTTTGCTGAATTGGGATTTTGGGGGGCAAAGTGAGATGTGGAGGTTGTGAATGCCCGCAGAAATTTGGGCTTTGGAAGTGCATGGAAGTGTGAGGAGATCCAGGTGGATTCAGCTCCTCGTGGAAGTTTTCCTGGATGGGCTAACATGGATCCTTCCAGTGTGAGTCCTTCTCCTGAGGCAGAATCCCTCTGAGCAGGAGGGAATCCTGGAATGGTCTGGGTTGGGAGGGACCTTCAAAGGTCACCTTGTCCAGCCCCTCCCCGAGGACCCAGCAGCATTCCCATCTCCCTGTAAACCCTGGGCTGTGTTCCTCTCGGAAACCTTCCCAAATCCTGGTTTTCCAACCTCCGGGGTCACAGAAAAATGGCTCATAGTGCTTTTCCCATTTTGTTCCCACTTTGTCTGTAGGCACTGCTGTATCCGTGCTGGGATGGGGACTGTCACCATAATCCTGGATCATTTATGGATCCAACTTCAGCTCTTAAACCCCTCTTTTGGAGCTGAGAATTCCCTCCTGGCCTGAAGGCTCGTCTGGTGTGTCCTTTGGGATAATTCCCTTTGATGTCCAGAGTTTGGAATCTCCTCCCTGCTGAGCTGCCACGTTCTCCAGGGGAAAGTGGGGATGACAAATTGCTCTGCAAAATGAATTTGCAGATTTATTCCTTCTGCTCCAGGATTGCCCAGGATCCTTTTGGATCATCCCAAATTCCTGCTGCTCGTGGGAGCTGTTAATTTGCACGGAGCTTGGGAGATGTTATTAATTCTCTCGGATTTAGGTTGTGGTTGTTTGGTCTGAGGGCAGGACTGTGATTGCCAGTGGTGCTGGGAGGAGCACAGTTGTGCTCAGGGACATATGGGGACAGTGGACGTGGATATTTCTGGAATGTTTCTGCTTTTTCCCTTCCGAGTTCAGAGGAAGGATGGGAAACATCCCGGGCCAGTTGCTTTGGAGCCATTAGAAGGGAGTGGAAATGAGGGGGGATAAAAAGATCAAGTGTGTCGAGTGCTATTTGTTCTAAATCCTTCACTCCTCGAGTATCCAGACCCTGGATACTTGATCCAGGCACTTCAGTCTCTTATTTATTAATTAATTTATTTTTAATGTATTTATTTATGTGCTTATTTATTTATTCATTTATTTATTTATTTATTTATTACCTTCCTGCTGATTTTCTCAGGCTGCCACTCTAAGGACAGAGATGTCCTAAAGAAAGAAAAAAATAAAAAGTACAATCTCTTGCTTAGCAAGTTAAGGGAGGTGGGATTCCACATCCCAGGTCAGCTTCTTCTCCCTCTGGACCAATTCCACTCCTGGGAGCTCCTGCTGGGATTCTCCTGGTTATGTGGTACCCAAAATGTGTCTCAGGCCTCTCTCCTACTTGAAAATTTTGGTGTGGGGTTCACTGAGCTTGTTCCAGGAAGGTGGGATCCTGCCTAGGGATGGAGCAGGAGCTGTCCCTTGATCCACAGCCCCCTTTGGTCATTCCCCATGTCCCTGTCCCGTGGCAGCTCCCTGGAAGCAGCACAGACCCCCCTGAATTCCCACCCAAATGTATTTTGGTTTTTCTCCTCTCCTGCACTGTTGGATTGTCTCATATTCATTTATAAAATTATCTCCAAATTATCTCCAGCTAAGGAATAAAATTCTCATTTCAGAGTAATTCCCTGGCCAGAATAATCCTGTGGACAGAATTCTTCCCTGAGGTTCCCCTGGACCCCTGGCAGTGCCCAAGGCCAGGCTGGACAGGGCTTGGAGCAGCCTGGGACACTGGGAGGTGCCAGGGTTGGAACTGGATGATCTTTAAGGCCCTTCCAACCCAAACCATTCCATGATTCCATAAAACCAATCACAGCTAAAAAGCCCTTGAGGTGCTGAGGAGCTCTGGGAGCTGTGCTGGCCCTGGACAATGGGAAAATGAACCAATTTTCCTTGGATTTCCTTTGTTGTTGTCCCAAACATGCATTCAGTGAGACTTTTCAGGAATGTGACATTGCCTATGGAGCTGATTGCTTGCCTAGCCTGTGGTGGTGATGCACAGGGATGTGGAACAGATTTATTCCTTTCCTCTGGAGTTTGCTGTTGCATCTTTCCCCAGCTGTGATCTTTTCCTTCTGCTCTTTCCCTCGCCAGCCACATCCCTGCCCTCTGCTCCACATTTTTCAAGGCTGGAAAAGCCCAAAGAGGTGATTTATTGTCCTGTACAGACAGGATTGCATCTCATTACCTCCCACTTGGAAGTGATTTTTCCACTTTTTGTCCTTGAGCTGTTGCACAACCCCCCTGGCAAAGGCACGGTGCTGGGCAGGGATGAGGGATGTGCTGGGAATTCCTGCTGGGAGCAGCCTCTGGAGCCTCCCGAGGACCAGAATGGGTTTTGTGGGAAAAGAGGGGGAAAGGGGGCTGAGTTAGGATTGATTATTTCTGTACCATGAGGATTTTGGGTGTTGCTGACACCGTTTCCCTCTGTAAAATGCATCCTTTGGGGACAGAGAAGGGAAAATCCATCGGGAATGAGGCACCATTTGTGGGGGAATGCCATCCTAACCAAGCTAAGCCTGAGCCTGAGACTATTTTCCACAATTCCCTCCATGGGCTGGCGTCACAGCCACCAACTGGGCCTGTCAGGAATGATCTAAACCCAACCCAAACACTGGCAGGATCCAAAAACAGGAAACAGGCAGGAAAAGGGATGCTCTGCCCCTGGCAAGCTCCTTGCTGCCTCCTGCTTTGCATTAAGCTGGGACTTACAAAACCAAACAAACAACTCTCCCTGCTGAGGGGAGCAGGGAGGAAGGCGCTGGAAGTCTTGGAGTCGAGGTTTTCAGGGATCACAAAGCTGAGCTGCTCCCACGTGGTTTGTGTTAAATGTTCTTTTCATCCCCTGCAGAAGCCGCGGATGTGCAGGGAGCTCATCGCACACGCTGGGTTTGTTCCTCTTTTTTTTTTATTTTTTTTTTTATTTCTATCACATTTTTTCGAGGTTAAGGTTTCTGGGGTTTGGAAGGGAGGAATTCTTAGCACTGTTAGAACTGCTTCTTCCTTGGAAATTCTCCTAAATCCCGCTCAGAAATGCGTGTGGAAGGATCCAGTGGTTGAAAGCAAAGCGAACCATTCGTAGCAATCCAAGATGAACTTGTAACACTTTTTAACGAGCTGAAAATTTGGGAGGGCAATGATTTCCAGTCACTCAACATTTTTGAGAGGATGATTTCAAGAGGTTGTCAACAAATAGTAACTCTTGTCTTGGTCCTGCATTCCCAGGGGGAATTTCCAGTCCCAGAAGTTGGAGATGTGATTCAGCCCGAGCTTTAGTTTTGTGGTGTTTGTTGTGTTCAGTACGAGGCGTTTCTGGAGTCCCAGCACGATTGTTCTGCCATTAGCACTGAAACCCAAACCCCGCTCTGGAGCCGGCAGACGTGGGGATGTGGGACTGGGAATGGGACTGGGAATGGGTGTGGGACTGGGAATGGGACTGGGAATGGGTGTGGGACTGGGAATGGATGTGAGATTGGGAATGGGACTGGGAATGGATCTGGGATTGGGAATGGATTTGGGACTGGGAATGGGAATGGGTTTGGGACTGGGAATAGGCATGAGACTGGAAATGGGGGTGGGATTGGGAATGGATGTGGGATCAGGAGTGGATGTGGGACTGGGAATGGATGTGAGATCAGGAGTGGATGTGGGATCAGGAATGGATGTGAGATTGGGAATGGGACTGGGAATGGATTTGGGACTGGNATGTGGGATCAGGAGTGGATGTGGGATCAGGAATGGGTGTGGGACCGGGAATGGATGTGGGATCAGGAATGGATGTGGGACTGGGAATGGATTTGGGACTGGGAATGGGTGTGAGATTGGGAATGGGACTGGAATGGATCTGGGATTGGGAAGGGTGTGGTGCTGGTGGAGAGGGTGCTGCCAGCTCAGGTCGGATTGAGCTTGGTCCCTCCGCAAGCGACACCGAGGGACATTGGGCAGAGTCACGGGGCAGAACTGGAGCAAAACCAGAATTTGGGATTTGGGGAGAGAATGAAGAGCTGGGGGTGTTGTCTCCATCTCCATCTCCATCCATTGGGGAGGTTTTGGCGCCTCCCCAGTGGGATGAGCCGGGTGGGGACAGCCCGGGTGTGCAGCTCCCTGCCCAGCCCTGCTCTCCAGGATCAGCTCCCAAACCTCGGGCTCAGCAGGGATCCCTTGTGCCAGGAACTAATCGGGGACAGGTTCCAGCCCCACAAACACCCTCCCCCTCATTAGGGACCCCCGAGGATCCTCATTAACAGGGAGCAGGGCCCCGGGATCGTGCTGCAGCCCGAGGGGCAGGAATTCCTGCCTCTCCTTTGTGCCCTGCTAATGATTTAAGTGGCAATTAGCCGGGCCAGTGCTGTGCCCACGGGTCACAAAGCCCAGGCGTGCAGATGAATTGGTATTTGCCATGGGAATGAGGAATTTGGAGGATTTGTGTGAGGAAAAGTTTCTTTCCCTTCTCTTCACCTGCCCTGCTGCCGCTGTGTTGGTTCAGTGCTGCTCTTCTCCTTTTTTATCCCAAAATCCCCTTCCCACCTCTCCTTTTGGATACATTCTCTTCCACTTCCACCGTGTTGTCCTGCTGCAGCCCTGGGTTTTAAAGGATTTGGGTGGAAATTGAGTCAGGTCACATTTTTCAGGGAAAAAATGGGATTTGTGCCCAGTGGTGTCACTGTGGGACGTGGAGGTGCCAGGCAGAAATTCCTGATTCAGGAACTGGGCTAAGGCAGGTCCTCTAAGCCCGGGTTTGTCCTGCCGGACACGCTCAGGATTTGTCCAGGGAGCTCCAGCAGCATTCCTGGGATGCCATCCAGGAGGGATGCACGGAAAGGCAGAGCCCAGGTTGTGTCAGTGGGAACAACACAACAAATTCCTCTGAAAAGTGGGATTGTGGAGGGGTAAAACGTGCAGCTGCAGCCCCTTCCAGATGTGTGAGGAGGAGGGGCATGCAAATATCATTTAAATACCATTTAAATACCATTTAAATACCATTTGAACACCATTAAACACCGTTTAAATTCCATTTATTCCCCGTTGCTGGGGTTCACCCCACAAGACTCTTTAACATTTCCACCCAGATGTGTTTGGGTGCTGACGGGTCCCCCCTCATTTGCTTTGAAAGCCAAAACTCACTCGCAGCTGCCTGAAAAATCAACAGGGACGTTTTGTAGCAGGAATAATAACGTCGAAGGAAGGAATCCCTGGTGGATTTTCCCAACCTTTGCTGCTTAATGAACCAACTGATTGAGCCTGTGGGGTTGAAATAATCCTTCCAAGGACCTTGGAGCCGTCCCATTAAGTCAGGGGAAGGATTTTACAGCACAGTTTTTGTTAATGAACCCAGACTTTGTTGTCAGAGGCAGAACTGGGGCTTTCTCCAAACCCACTGGAGGTGCAGGTGAAGAAATTTAATTTCTTGCCCTGCATTTTCAGCTGACACCTCATCATCAATAAAAGCTGTAACGTTTCTTTCTCTTCTTTCCTTATGAACTGAGGCACAATGGAGAGGTTTGTAGGAGGAAAATCCCCCGAGCCCTGTTGAGTGCAAAGATAACTCCTCCTTCAGCTCAGGAAATCCCTCGGCTGCTGATATTTATTTTTTTTTAGGCTGGGGGAGCAAAAAAAAAAAAAAATCAGAGTGTGTTTATGGTTTTCCTAAAGCCTGCCTTTGGCCACTTCCAGGGACAAAAATCTGAGCTGGCTGGACCTTGGAAAGTCGTTGTCACCCATGGTGTCGTCGGGGTGCTGCTGTCTGTAATTAATGCTGGGCAAGCGTTGAGGGGTGGCTGCACAGAGGGGCTTTTGTTGTCATCATCCTCCCCCTGCTTTTCTTCCCACCTTTCCTCAGCTGCTCCCTGGCTTTTCCCGCGGCTGTGGTTCCTCCAGCCTTTCTCAAGAGGTCAGTCTTGGCTGCCTTTTGTGGGTTTGATCTCCCACCTTGCGCTCCTCAGGGTGGAATTTCTTTGCCCTTGGATGCCAGAGCAGGGTCAGCTCCGTCGTGGAGCACAGAAAATCTTCCCCACATTCCCATGGGAAGGGTTTCCAATCTGTGTAACCTTTANTGCTGTCTGTAATTAATGCTGGGCAAGCGTTGAGGGGTGGCTGCACAGAGGGGCTTTTGTTGTCATCATCCTCCCCCTGCTTTTCTTCCCACCTTTCCTCAGCTGCTCCCTGGCTTTTCCCGCGGCTGTGGTTCCTCCAGCCTTTCTCAAGAGGTCAGTCTTGGCTGCCTTTTGTGGGTTCGATCTCCCACCTTGCGCTCCTCAGGGTGGAATTTCTTTGCCCTTGGATGCCAGAGCAGGGTCAGCTCCGTCGTGGAGCACAGAAAATCTTCCCCACATTCCCATGGGAAGGGTTTCCAATCTGTGTGGCCTTTAATGTTGCTGATCCTCTCCCAAATCTCCCAAATTGGGGATGGATCCGGGAATGGGTGTGGGACTGGGAATGGATTTGGGACTGGGACTGGGAATGGATTTGGGACTCGGGGTGAGTCTAGGATTGGGAATAGATTTGGGAATGTGACTGGGAGTGGATGTGGGACTGGGAATGGATTTGGGAATGGGACTGGGAATGGATTTGGGAATGGGACTGGGAATGGATTTGGGACTCGGGGTGAGTCTAGGATTGGGAATAGATTTGGGAATGGGACTGGGAGTGGGACTGGGAATGAGACTGCGAATGGGTGTGGGATTGGGAATGAGTGTGGGTGGAATTTTTTTACCCTTGGATGCCAGAGCAGGGTCAGCTCCGTCATGGAGCACAGAAAATCTTCCCCACATTCCCATGGGAAGGGTTTCCAATCTGTGTGACCTTTAATGTTGCTGATCCTCTCCCAAATCTCCCAAATTGGGGATGGATTTGGGACTGAGGGTGGGACTGGGAATGGATTTGGGACTGGGAGTGGGAATGGATTTGGGACTGGGAATGAGACCGGGAATGGGTGTGGGATTGGGAATGAGTGTGGGTGGAATTTTTTTANTGGATGTGGGAATGGGTGTGGGACTGGGAATGGGTGTGGGATTGGGAATGAATGTGGGACTGGGAGTGCGACTGGAAATGGATTTGAGACTGGAAATGAGACTGGGAATGGGTGTGGGACTGGGAATGGGTGTGGGATTGGGAATGGGGCTGGGAATGGGTGTGGGACTGGGAATGAATGTGGGACTGGGAGTGGGACAGGGAATGGATTTGAGATTGGAAATGAGACTGGGAATGGGACTGGGAATGGGTGTGGGATTGGGAATGGGTGTGGGATTGGGAATGGATGTGGTGCTGGTTGTTGGTGGTGAGGGTGCTGTGAGCTCAGGTCGGATTGAGTTCGGTCCCACCCCAAGTGGGACCAAGGAAAGGGAATTCAGTGAATAATTTTGTGTGGAATGAACTGACTCGTGTCAGGGACCCCACAGATCTGAGTGGGGCCAAAGCACTGGTGGGATTTGAGTTCCCTGCGAATTTCAAAGCTCTGGATCCACTTAAACCCTTGGAATACCTGCAGATCAACTTCACTGCTCACCAGAGACCCCTCTCAAAACACAAATTAGGATCCAAGCTCAACACCCTTCCCTTGTTGTGAAAGCCAAGGACAAAACTCCGGTTTTCCTTGGGTGGGACCAGGATTGCCAGCCCTGCCAGAGCCTGTGTGACCTCGGGGCAGGCAGGGGACGAGCCAAGCTGCTCCGCAGTGACCCAGACAGGCTGTGGGTGAAGCCTGCGAGCAGAGAGCCCCTGGGGAGGAGGCAGCATCCTCTTCCTCATTCCCACCGAAGCCATTTGGCTCCCGGTTGCCAAAGCAGCGCCAAGCCCCAGTGACCTTTCAGCCTCCTCGCTGTGCTCTGAAGATTTACAGTGGAAAAAAAAAAATAAAAAAAATCTCCTTCTTGTGAGGGAATCTTGCTCCTTCCTCCCAGGAGAGCCTCCAGCCGTGGTGACTCAGCCCTGGAGCATCCCGGGTCCCTGCGGCTCCGGGAGAATCCTGCGCTCGCCTGGAGCGGGGCTGATGTCACCTCCTGCTCTGGCTTCCCTCAGAGTTCACAGCTTTGGTCTCAGCTCTGCGTCACCACCCCTGGCTCGAGCCCCTCCTGGAATGATGGCATTTGAAAAAGGCTTTGGAATGACAGAGGTCCCAAAGTCCCCGGGGAGGTGGAGGTGAAGCTTGCTGGAAATCTTTTGGACTTCCAGAAGATCCCGCCTGTTCCAGGCAGAGCTGCAAACCACACTCAGCACTTGGAATTTTAATTTCCAGATATTCTCTACAAGGCACCCTGCAGGGAAAAACCCTTGGAGGAGGAATTCTGGGCTTCTGGGATAAGTGGATAAATAAGTGCACTGTAATTGGGAAGGAGACTGCTGCTCCTCAGCTAAAGAGGAGCTGGAAAACAAACTGGAAGATGGATCTAAGTCCTGAAAGGGAATCTGGGACAGATTTCCAGCACTTCAATCCGGTGCTGTTTTATTTAGGATGAATGGATTGGCAGGTGGATGCCACAGACTGGATGGATCCCGGTGGGGACCAGAGCACTGGGAATCAGGGAGGTGTTGATTATCTCCAGTTCCTCCATCCCAGCAGAATTGTTGGGACTTTTAGGGTGGAAAGCTGCACCAGCAGAGCCTGTGGGAGCAGAGCTGGGCTTTTCCTTCCCACCAAATCTGTCCCTGATTTGTGCTGTGCCTGTTCGGCCACGAGGAATTCCAGCCCTGGAGGATGGATGGAATTCTCTGGGCTGTGCTGTTAATGAGGCCACCGTGCTGATCAAACCTCAGCCTGGAACATCATCCCAGACAAATCCCTCCCTCCCTCTGCCCTGGCTGGGTGGACAGGCCAGAGAAAGTCCTGCAGACTCATTTTTTGGGGTTCAAACAGAGGTGGAGCAGGGCTGGTGCCAGAGATTGCACAACTCTGCCCGATTCAAACCAGCTCCGGAGAGCAGCGGATGCCTGGTGAGGGCTCCTTAGGGATAATGAATAATTAGGTGTGAAATTTTCAGGAATGGCAACTCCAGGGATGCAGAGGAGTGTGGGAATGAAGGGAGGAGTGGTGAGGAATCCCATTTAGCACCAGTTCAACCTGCAGGCTGGGTTTTCAGTAGGAAAAGGGAAGCGCTGGTATAAGGAAAATAGGTGACTTGGGAAATGTTTGGATTTCCTTCCTCTTTGGCTTTTCCCAGCAGTGCTGATCTGCCAGCTCAGCTCCAAGGAGAAGAGCCACATCCAGCACTTCCAGCCAGGAACTCCAGCCCAAATCCCTGGGCTTTGCTAACAGCCCAATATTGTGTCAGGTTCTGGGCCACCCACGAACCTCGGAGAAGTCCAAAATGCCAGGAAACCTCCGTGTGCAGCTCTTCCAGAGGGATCCAGAGCCACAGAGGGGCCACAAGCTGCGGCTTGTGATGCTCCCAGTTGGGTTTGTGGTGGAGTCTCCCTCTCTGGAGATATTCCAGAACCATCTGGACACAACTCAGCATTCTGGGGTGACCCAGCACACAGATGACCCAGTGTGTTCCTTTCTGGGATCCATCCTGGGATTCTGTGGTGTAGCTCGTGATGGTGAAGGTGTTTTTAGGGAAGGATGGAGACAGGCTGCTCCAGGATAATTTTTCCATGGATTTAGCTGCTCTCAGGGCTGGAAGGAGGGCGTGATCTGTGTTGGCATCTCAGCAGGTAGCTGGGAATTATCCCAACAATTCCCTCCACTCCAGATGTGCTGGGAGATTTCAGACTGCTGTTTCCTAAACCAGCATCCAGGAAAGGGACGCTGCTTCTTCCATGGCTTCTGTCAGCCACGAGCTGAAGGGAAAACCCAAAAATTCCTCTTCATTGGAAATCTCCCCAATCTCCAAACTATTTTTGTTGCCTGCACTCATCAGACGACTGCAGGGGTCAAAGAGGTTTCACGTTTTGTCGTTGTTTTGCAGTTTTGGGACTTTTTTTTCACTACAATTTATGAATTCCCTAAAGCCAGTGCGTTCGAAATTGCTGAGCGAGGGAATTATTTAGAGCAACAAGAGTAAAACTCTTGTTTCACGTGGAAAATGAGTTGATTTGGGCAGGTGCCAACCAGGAAATTCCAAAAAAGCTGGAGATGGCCCCGTTGCAAACAGTTTAACCAACCTCAGATGTCCCTTTGCTATCGGAATAGGGAGCACATGGTCCTGGAAATAATGAGATAATTAACAAATACACAGAAATTAAACCCTTTGGCTGCCTCTGGGAAACACTGAATCCAGTGGTTCCAGCTGAAATCTCCCAGTTTGCCATGGGATGGGCATTTTTCCTGTCAAGATCCACGGCTGGGTTTTGAACCTCACTGGAATCCTGCACTTTCCTCCTGAGGAAAGGCTGGATGAGAGGCTGAGGCAAAACAGGGATGAGGAACAAGGAGTGGGCAGGAGGAGGGATGTGGTTGGAAAAACTGGGAGAGATGAGTGCCCATCCAAGGAGAGCTGCAGTTCCCCTCTTTTCTTGCCTGACCCATGTCCTGCTGCTTCATCCCTGGAGCCTAAAAACCCAGGGAAGGAGGAATTAAGGCAGGAAAATCTCAGGAAAACTCACAGCTCTCAAAGCAGGGTGCCTGGAGTTGGTTTTTCCAGCTCTCCTTTGGTATTCCAAGAGTTGTGATCCCGTTTAAGGAGGAGACTTCTGGGAGCTGTCGTGGGTTGTAAAGAAATCAGGTCGCTTATCCCAAAAGATGGATCCAGGAGTCCCAGTCTGAGCATCCAGCTATGGGAATATTGTCCCAATTTTTCCTTTTTGTGTCTGGGCTTCCATTCCTGGGGCTGGGATCAGCACATGGATGGATGCTGGACATTAGAGGGAGAAGGAGGGAGAAGCTCCAAAGGAGGTGCCTTCAAATCATGAGGATTGGGAAAGGTTTTTTACCCCCTTCCATGGTGGTGGGAAGGATTGAAGATGCCAGGGGTGAGGGATGTCTCCTATCCCACGGCTCCATGCCGAGATCTTGGGGTGGAATTTTCTGGGGTCTGGAGGGGATTCTGCACTTGGGGATCTCCAGCCTTGGAGCATCCCTGAGTCTTGGAGCATGGATTGGGAGCACTGCGTTCCCTGAGCCTGGGACGGAGCACTGAGCCGTGCACTCCAACATTTCAGCCCTTTCCTCATGGAGCTCCAGCATCAACCTCGAGCATTTTGGGGAGTTTGAAGCCATTTTTAGCTGCCAAGGGAAGGGAGGGAGAGAGAAATTCCAGGAGGTTGGAGTGGCATCCCCGACACAATGGGAACTTTTCTTAGCAATTTTCCACTGTGCTGCAAATGGCAAAGATCACGGATTTGTTCACATGTCTCAGACTGTCCTGGGAAATTCACTTCCCCTGTGCTGGGGGAATCATTTTCACATCACAATAATTTCAGCGTTGGGAGCGGATAAAAAAAAAATCTCTCCAGCTGAGGAGAGATCTTTGTTCTTACCTGGTGTTCGACCTCCAAAAACCCCAAGGCTGTGAAAGTTGGGGTGTGTGGGGTCAAGAGGAGGTGGCAGGTGGGCAGTGCCTGTGCTTTTTGAGCTGGATTACACTGCTCAGCCCAGTGGAACCATTTTTGCCCTGGGATGAGTCAGGATTGGACCAGACTTAGGCTTGGCTCTGTGGAGGACGTGCAGCTCTTGACAGCCTGAAAGCAATTATCCCAAAAAGACAAAGCAGAACCAACTGGGAGTGGCTGCAGCTTCCAGGAGCACTGGATCAGGCTCTCCTTGACTCATGGCCGTGGCCCTGCTGGGGTTTTTCCCCCCAGTTTGAGATTTTTGCCCAGTGCTTGCTGCTGGGGGAGTTGCGTGGTGTGGACGGAGCTGCCGTGGGATCTGGAGCAGCCCCCAAAGCACGGGCTGAGGGCAGGGTGGAGGCTCAGAGGGTTCTGCCTCTCCTTGTCCTCACAGGACGTGGGGTTTGGCCCCTTCTCCCAGGGAACAGGGGCTTTGGGAAGGTGCTCAAGCTCTAGGATGAGCCTCCCGGGGCTTGTAAACAGAACGAGAGTAGTTTTAGATGGAATATTGGGAAGGAATCCTTCCCTGGGAGGGTGCTGAGGCCCTGGCACAGGGTGCCCAGAGAAGCTGTGGCTGCCCCTGGATCCCTGGAAGTGTCCAAGGCCGGGTTGGATGGGGCTTGGAGCAGCCTGGGATGGTGGAAGGTGTCCCTGCCCATGGATCAGACTTGGAACACGACGATCTTTTAGATCCCAAACCATTCCATGATTCCATGACCCAATGCCCACCAGGTGCTGTATGAATAAGACCCTCCCTGCACTCTGCTCTGCTGGTCCCAAACCCCTCCCCTGATGCACAAACCCAAGGGACAGGACACGTTCCCAACAGCGGGAAGGTCGGAATGGCGCTGGGGCTGCGGAGCATCTGTTCCGCTCCCAGAAAAGTCCCTCACATTCCTGACATCTGGACAACAAATGCGCCCTCCTGGGGGAGCTCAGGTTTGGCCTTTGCTCCTTTTGTTGAAGAACAAATCGAAGACAAACGTGGAACATTTGCTCTGGGAACCTCCTGTCAGCGCCACGGAGAGCTCGGGAGCTGCCTGGGCTGTCCTGCTCCTGTCACGGATTTATGGAGCTGTGGATGGAAAGGCACAGCCGGGAGCCCATTCCTGGTGTTTGGCTGAGGCTGGGGAGGTGTCCTGGTTTGAAAGGCAGGAGCTTCTTTACAAAATGGAGAATGGAAACCCCCTCCCTCCAAATTATTGTAATTCTGAAATCAAGGGGCTCTCAGGTAAAAATATGGGAATGGGAATAACAGCTCTTCACCAGGAAAATTCAAATAGAAATACAGAATGACAGAGAACAAACCCAAAGCACAGGCAGAGTGAGAATCCAAGCTGCCCCCGTCAGTCAGGCAGGGTGTTGGTGCAGTCCCATTCCATGGTGGCTGCATCCTCCTGCAGGGACAGATGTGCTTCTGTTGGAGCAGTGCTCCTGGAGAAGGTGCAGTTTTCCTCCAAAGCTCCAGGGATGATGTGCAAGGCTCTGGTTTTCCTCTGGGATCCAGTGGGAAAAGGCTGCTCTGATGTTCCAAATGTCAGATTTGATCTGGGTAGGAAATGCTTGGCTCCTCCCCCTGGGTGGAGCATCTCCCAATGGGATGATGGAATTGGATCAGCCATGCCCTGGGACTCCATGGCCCATGAACAGGAGATATCTCCTGGAGGGAGGATGGGCTGTGGGAAAGATAAAGAACACTGCCCCAGCTGTTGAACAGCTGGAACATGAACAGCAGAGATCTCCACAGGGATCAGGATCACTGCCCCAGCTGTTGAACAGCTGGAACATGAACAGCAGAGATCTCCACAGGGATCAGGATCACTGCCCCAGCTGTTGAACAGCTGGAACATGAACAGCAGAGATCTCCACAGGGATCAGGATCACTGCCCCAGCTGTTGAACAGCTGGAACATGAACAGCAGAGATCTCCACAGGGATCAGGATCACGGCCCCAGACAGAATCCGTACTTTTGGTCACACCCTGAATTGCACCCTAGGACAGGAGGACAGAGCCTCTCTTCGGAGCAGGGGAATTGGGGATGTTGTCCTTTTAGATCCGTGGATTTTGGTGTTAATGGAGCAGCAGGTCCCACGCCGTGCCAGGACAACGTTCTCCTTCACGGCTGGTCACCGCTGGGCTCTGCCGGGGGTCCTGGGGTTCATGGCCTGAGATTGATCAAATCACACAATTAATGGCATTTATTAAATAATTGGCTGCTTTATCCTCCCTTTGCCTCTCACCCACGGGGCTGATGCTGAGCTCCGCACAGACTCTTGCACAGGCACATCCTGGATCCAGCATTTCCTTTGGATTACGGATTTGGAGCTGCCAGTTTCACTGTTTTGCTTTGGTCCATGATTTTCTTCCAGTTCCCGTTGGTTCTTCCAGACAGGCCTTTCCTTTTGTGCCAAAAAATGGAGCTCTGACAGTCAACCAAAACAACCCCATCCCACCACGCTGGAAAATTAAGGAATGTCTCCTCTTTTTTTTTTGTTATTATTTGTGACATGGCTTTGGTTTAGTACACAAAGCCTGGTCTGCATCCTGCCGCTCCAACGCTGTCCCAGATTTTGGCAGCAGATCTGGTGGCAGATGGTCCCAAGCAGATGGGTTTAGTTAGGCCAGGCCCAGTGGCAGATCCCTGGGATGCCCAATCCCTGCCTCCTTCCCTCCTTTCTTCGCTCATCAATGGAGCCATCGAGAGAACCTTTAACAAACAAACAACAAAAAAAAAGCATTTTTGGACAGGCAGTGGGATGGAAAATGACTCACAGGAAAACAGGGATAAAGTCCACTCCAGGATCAGGCATTCCATGTGTGGAGTTTCTGCTGGGGCTCCAGGAATGCTGTGGTTTTTCTCTCGGGATGATGCCAGTGTGGAATGATGTCACTGTGGAGTATTTGGTCAGGAGGAGCTGATGGAGTCTGGTGGTTACTCACAAATATAGGTCTTCCAGCATCTGGAAAATCCGTGGCCAGCAGTTTTTTGGGAGGCTCCAGGCAATTATTGCCATCAGTGTTTCCAGCCTGGCTGAATGCCATGAAAACTGCTGGAGTCGTGCTTGTCCTCCTCCTTCATTTCTGTAGGATTTCTGTAGGATTTCTGTACTTTTTTCCCTTGGGATTGGGTGCAAACAAACTGGGCAGGATCCTTTGTGTTGGTTTAGTCCTGGAGGATCCAAGGATCCAGTCCTGGGAGGAACATGCATGGTATTAATGGGAAGGAAGAGGAAAATCCTTAAGGGATGGAGGAAAAGCAAGAGAAATACCCTGCAAAGTTAAAGTTAAAGTTAAAGTTAAAGTTAAAGTTAAAGTTAAAGTTAAAGTTAAAGTTAAAGTTAAAGTTAAAGTTAAAGTTAAAGTTAAAGTTAAAGTTAAAGTTAAAGTTAAAGTTAAAGTTAAAGTTAAAGTTAAAGTTAAAGTTAGTTAATCACCAACAAAGCTTTGGGAGGAAAATCCTGAATCCATTAACCCTTGATCCTCCTCTGGGAATTTTAATGGGAATAGGGACATTTCCAGGGACACCTGCACTTTTTCCAGAGAATCTTCTGTGGAGCTGAGGAGATTCCTGAGGGGGATGGTGCCCAGTTTCCCTTTCCATGTATCCTGTGATCCTTGTTTTCAACAGCAATCCTTAAACCCACTGCTGTATCCCTTTTTTAGGAGGTGCTTCCTCCCCATAATTTATGTGAACTGATCATTGGAAAGGGGGAATTTAAAAACTCTATTACAGTTCAGTTTCCAGCCTCTGCGTGCAAAAAAATTCTCCATTGTGGTGATCCTAAGTCTAGGAATTATAATTCCGTGATCCTTTTGGTGGTTTCATCACTTCTCACTTCCTGGCTGATGCCTCATGTAAAATACAAATATAAACCCACAGAACGTAATTATAAACTTTATAAATAAATTATTGGAGAATCCTGGAATGGTTTGGGCTGGAAGGGACCTGAAATCTCATCCCATCCCACCCCCTGCCATGGGAAGGGACAATTCCACCATCCCAGGTTGCAGAGTTCTTGCTGTTCACACACAAACGTGGATGGGGAAAATTAAAATTGGGAAAAAATAAATTGGGGAAAGGAGGGAAGAGGCACCAGCTGGGTTCATTTCCAGAGGCTCCCATTTCTGGGATGAGCTGCTGCCTTCCCAGGATGGGGCAGCATCCAGGTGGTGCAGGAAAAAAACCCCAGGGACAGCAGCAGCTGGGAAAAGCCCTCGTGGCCACATCCCCTCATGGGAATGGCATGTGCCATTCCTTCCATCCACTTATTCTTCATGGGCTCGTTGACCTGGAAGAAAACTCTGGGAAAATTGGGATTCCAGGCTGTCCCACTGCGAGCAGGGAGCGCTGAGGCTCCAGGGCAAGGGGCAGCTGTGTGGGGGAAGCCAGCTTGCCATCCCCACGGATGTTTTTAGGGGATTAAGGAGGGAGTGATGGCTCTCCAGGCCTGTCTCGAGGTTGAGGAATTACCTGGAGGGCCCTGTGGAATCCACTTTTGGATGACTGGAGATTTTTTGCTATCTGCAGTGACAGGAGGCGAATCCAGCGGGCTGGAAACGACCCCAGAGCTCCCTGTGGAGCTTTCCCATGGAAAACTGATCCGTGGCTGCTCTGGGAGCTGGGAGCAGCTCTGGCCCTTGCCATGGGGACAGGGGACACCCAGCCTGTGCCTCAAACCACTTGGGTTTGGAGAGGGATGGAGGGGGAGGAGGAATTAGTGAAAATTCCTGCCTTTCCTGAGGTTCAGCATTGCCTGATCTCTGGGAAGTTCCCACATGGAGCACAGGGAGGATGGTTTGGAGTGGGAAAATTTGGGTTTGCACCCCTCAGGTCATTCCCAGAACCCTCCTCCCACCGGGAACTGGAATGATGGGAAGTGTTTGGGGAAAGAGCTGGAATTTGAGGGGGCTTTAAGGAACCCTAATTCCATCCACAGCATCATCCCAGACCTGTAACTTCCAGGGAAACCCTTCCCAGCCCCATTCCTGGAGGACAGGGATCAGTTCCACTGTCCCAAGGGATTTTTGCTCTGCCTTGCAGCTTTTCCTCCTCACCTTCCTCAGGTGCTTTGCCTTGTTGCTGTCCCATTGCTGATATCCCTGGATAAAGAGAAAAGTGGGAAAAGAGAAGAGCAGCAACACAGATCTTCCTGTTTGCTTAAAAAAAAAAAAATTACAAAAAAGGCTTAACGAGGTTTTTTTATTCATCCCAAAGGTGTCCAGGGGCAGATGAGGGGCTGGAACTGAAGCCTGGATTAACACTGAGGACATCCTGGACAGCTCTGATTCCCACTGGAGTGTGGATCCAGCCAGGGAAGGTAAGGAAACAGCTCCGTGTTTTTTTTTTCCTGGATCGGTAAATCAGGTGACAAACGATGTTTTTTTCATATTTTGGTCTCGTGTGTGGACTTTGCTTGTGAGGTTTTGGTTGGTGTCAGCCCCCCTGGCTGCTCCCTGATTCCCACATCCGTGAGGATTGAGCCATCCTTTCCCAATGGATCTGTTGGGTTGGGTGTTCTTAGGATGCGATGCCTTTTATAGGGTGAGTCCAAGTTATCCTGCGCCTTCCCAAACATTTCCTCTGTAGGAACCCGAAATCCAGCGCTCAAATCCCACATTTGGGGAGCAGGGAATGTCTGAGGTGGAGTCCTGGCCATGGAGGTTGGATGTGTGATGCTGTTTCCATGTTTTCCTGGGTGCTCTGGGCCAGTGTCCCCCGTGTCTGGGACACTCTCTGTGTTTTTGGGGTGGAAGGAGGTGTTGGCAGCCCAAAACCTGACCTCATTTTTCCTTGTGCTGGATCATTCCCAATCCAGCATCCCAAGGCGCCTGGTTTCCAAATCCAGGATTTTATGGCAATTCTTTCCTGCTGGAAAAATAAACTTGGGGAGGGGAAAATAAAAACTTGGGGAAGATAAAAAACTTGGGCACCCTTACTTGGAGGGTGCTCCTCCAACGGCCTCAAGGTGTGCCAAGGGAGGTTGGGGTTGGATTTTAGGGAAAATCTCTGCCTGGAAAGGGTTGTCCTACCCTGGCAGTGGTAGAATCCCAATCCCTGAAGGGATTTGAGAGCCATGTGGATGTGGATCTCCCCTGGCTGGAATTAGGCTGGAATTAGGGATCTCCCCTGGCTGGAATTAGGGATCTCCCCTGGCTGGAATTAGGGATCTCCCCTGGCTGGAATTAGGCTGGAATTAGGGATCTCTCCCGGCTGGAATTAGGGATCTCCCCTGGCTATAATTAGGGATCTCTCCCAGCTGGAATTAGGGATCTCTCCTGTCTGGACATGGTCAGTGCTGGCCTTGGCAGCACTGAGGAAATGATGAGTTGGACTCAATCTCAGAGGGCTATTCCCATTTAAACGCTTCCATGATTTTAAGAAAACGCGGGAGAAGGATGGCAGTTCATGGAGGATCCTGTGCTGTGCAGAGGTTTCGAACCTGGGCAGCTCTGGCAGACAACCCCAAAAAAAAAAAAAACCCAAAAGCCATGAGAAAGAACCACTTCCCTTTCCAGCTCCTGGGGAGTTGGAACTCGTGTGGAAAAGGATGTTGTGAGTTCCCGGTGATGAATGAGGCTCTGGCAGCCCCATTAATCAACGCTAATCATCGGGGTTGTTTGGGGAGCCGGAGTTTCTCCGTGATTCCTTACGGAACAAACGGGGCCTGCTCCGGGCTTGGACAGGAATCAGGTGCCTGATGTTTGCTTGACCGTCTGATGACTCAGGAAAATCAGGAGAGCTTTTGCTGGCATGGGGAGCTCCGGGGAATCCTTCCAAGAGCAGCTCCGGAGGCGGATTCGCGTCCCCGTCGGTTCTTGGGGGGATTTTTCCCGGGATTTTTAGCTCTGGTTTTGATTTCTTTACTTCTGCTGAGTGTGTGCGTTGGCATCCGGGCATCTCTGTGGTGTAGAGCTGTGATTCCAAGAGGATGATTTATTCCAAGTTGTTGTTCCATGAAAATCCACTCTCCAGAGGCTCCACAGCCATTCTGCATCGTTCCCGCTCCTAAATCCCTGTGAAGGATCTTTGCTTGCTCAGGAAAATCCTTCTCCTGCTTTGCAAAACGTAGGTGTGACAGAAAAGATCATTCCAAAGGTTTTACCCAGCTTTATTCCTGTAAAACCAGTGAAATTCTCCTTCCAGGAGACTGGGGAGGGATCCAAGGTGCAAAGCACTGGCTGAATTCCCATTTTATGGTCCCACAAGTTTCAAGGACAATTTCCATGCGCAGAATTCCCACCAAGCCCAGTGTAAGGATGCCACCATGCCAATTAGAGAGTTCCAGGACTCTGGATTTATGGAAAAGCTGAACTTTCTGTGCCCTTTCTGCACAGATTTCCTTGTGCCGGCAAAAGGAACAGGAAACTCCTGAGCGAGCCCTGATCCCTGGATCATCTGTTCTGAAAACAAAGCTGGAGAGGAAGGAAAACAGGAGGAGGAGGAGGAGGATATAAAGTTATATCCCGTTTTTTACCACAGGCTTGGAAAAGGTTGAGGAGGTCGCCGGGAATCACAATTTTAGGGAAGCAGCAACCCAGGAGCTGCTCTTGGCCAGGGACGCTTCCACCAGCCACAATCCACACAAACATTTTTTTATGGTGGAATTGGGACTATGGTGCAGAAAAATAAGGAATCAGGGAAGAAAAAATGCCCATAAAGTGCCGTGGAATTCCCCATTCCCTTCCCAGCCCTGTGAAAGAGCCTTTATGGATTGTCAGCAAAGGCTCGGGTTTGGGTTTTTCCCTTTGTCTCAGCGCTCCAGGGAGCTGTGTGCCGTGCAATTCCCGAGGTTTATTTGCTCTCCCGAAGAGCTGATAGCTGGATATATCCCCAAAATCAACACTTTGGATGCTGCTGTTTATTTAACGACCTTCCCTCACTTCCCAGGGATTGAGTCCGTCTGCGGCCGGGTGTTTTGCTTAGCGTTAAATTCCCGTTATTTTGGGAAGTTCATTTCCACACCGCGTCCTCCCGGTTGCCTTCCTGTAAGTGAGGAGGGCGGCTTTGCATCCAGGTTTTCCTCCCCTCCTCCCTGCTCCTCCTGGATTGCAATTTTTCCCTTCCCCAGCTTGCGAGCAGCTTCCAAATTCTGCCTCCCGGAGCGTGAAAATCCACCCTGGAATTAGAGGATTTCTCCAGGAAAGCCCAAAATCCATCCTTGGAAAGATGTTCTAGAGCTGCATCCCTTCATGGCACTGGGATATCCCAAAATCCAGTCCCTTGCAGAACATCCCAGGATGGTGGTGGTGGCACCAAGTTCAAGGAACTCTTGGTCTTTGTCCGTCTGTCCTGATGGCTCCACGGTGATATTTGGGATCGTGGGAGACAACCCCTCCCTTGGCAAAAAAAAAAAAAAAATCCCTTGGGATTTTTTCAGTGGAGGCTGAATTTGGGGAGGGACAGCAGGACTGAGCCCTGCCACAGCAGCCCTGCTCCACCTGGATGTGAAGGAAAATTCCAGAGGGGTTTGGGGCCAGCTGGGATTTGTAGGGCAGCAGCTCATCCCAAAAATCCCAAAGGAGAGAGATTTCCCTGGTGGGGTTATCCTGGGGAAGGGAATCCATGGTGGGAAAGGAGAGGGATGGGGAAGTGGGAGGAGCTGCTCTGCTGCTCCCCAGGGTCCATCCCAATCCCTGCTCCTTCTGCTGGAATTAGGGATCTCCCTGGACTGGAATTAAGGATTTCCCTTGGTTGGAATTAGGGATCTCTCCTGGTTGGAATTAGGGATCTCTCCTGACTGGAATTAAATATTTCCCTTGATTGGAATTAGGGATCTCTCCTGGCTGGGATTAGGGATATCCCCTAAATGGAATTAAAGATTTTCCCTGATTGGAATTAGGGAGCTCCCTGGCTGGAATTAAGGATTTCCCTTGGTTGGAATGCGGGATAGCTACTGGGTGGAATTAAGGATTTCTCCTGGTTGGAATTAGGGATCTCCCCTGACAGGAATTAGGGATCTCTCCTGATTGGAATTAAGGATCTCCCTTGACTGGAATTAGGGATCAGTCGTGATTGAAATTGGGGGTTTCTCCTGGCTGGAATTACAGGATCTCCCCTGGCTGGAATTTAGGATTTCCCCTGACTGGAATTAAGGATTTCCCTTGGCTGGAATTAGGGCTCTCTCCTGATTGGAATTAGGGATCTCCCCTGGCTGGAACTACAGGATCACTCCTGGTTGGAATTAGGATCTCCCCTAACTGAAACTGGGGATTTCCCCTGGCTGGAATTAAGGATCTCCCTTGACTGGAATTTGGGATTTCCCTTGGCTGGAATTTGGGATCTCAGGGATCTCCCCTGGCTGGAATTTGGGATCTCTCCTGGCTGGAATTTGGGATCTCCCTTCCCAGGGCACACATTCCATTTGGGATTGAATTTCCCTGCCCCTGCTCTGCAGCTCTGTCCGAGCTGTTCCTTCCCTGGGCACTCCAGAGCTGCCTCCTCCTCAAAATTTCCCCCATTTGGAGCATTTATCCCAAATATCCCTGATGAACCCATCCAGAATATCCGATATTCACCCTTCAACCTTCTCCCAGCTCGTGGGTGATTTATAGAATGGAGATTTATGGAATACAGATCTATATAAAACACAAGATTTATGGAATCCTCGTTTTTCAGTTCAGAGCAATTTATGGGAAATGAAGTCACCCAGATTAACTGGAATTACAATTCCAAGTGCTCAGGACTCTGGGGGAAGTTGGGACTTTTGTTTGAGGTGGTTTTTTGGGATAACAGCTCCCAAAACACAGCAATGAATGAGCCTGGGATTTGATCCACAGAATCATGGAATGGTTTGGGTTGGAATTTGGTTAAAAGTGGTTTATTCCAATTCCAGATTCCACATGTTGTTCCTGGATTAAAATTTAAAAAAAAAAAAAAAAAAAAAAAACAAAACCCAAAACCAAAAAAAAAAAAAAAAAAAAAAAAA
>VWZS01003952.1:0-27797 GCA_013397075.1 Rhabdornis inornatus | reverse complement strand
TTTTTAAGTTTTTGTTTATTTTTGTTTTGGTTTGGTTTTGGTTTTTTTTTATTTGTTTGATTTTTGTTTGTTTTTTGGGGTTTTTTTTTTGTTTTTTGGGTTTTTAAGTTTTTGTTTATTTTTGGTTTGGTTTGGTTTTGGTTTTTTTTTATTTGTTTGTTTTTTGTTTTTTTGTTTTTTGGGGTTTTTTTGGCTTCAAACAAGCCCGGCCCAAGAAGCTGTTCCTCATTCAGCTGGATAAATTTAGAGCTGATCCCATTCCATGGGACACCTTCCCTTTATCCCAAATTGCTCCAAACCCCAACGTCCAACCTGGCCTTGGGCACTTCCATGGATCCAGGAGCTTTTCTGGGAATTCCATCCCAGCTTCTCCTCATCCTCACAGGGAAGAACCCTTCCCAAAAAATCCCATCTGCCTTCCTCTGCTTCCTTCCTTCCCCAAAAATTCCAGCTCCTCACCTTCCTGTGCCATTATTTTATCCTTCATCCATAAAATATTCCCTGGAATCTCTGTTCCCAGAAGGAATCCCTGTCTGAGGTCATGGATCTCTGGATTTTCCTCCCAACCCAAAACCTCACGCTCAGGATTTGCCTCAAAGCTTCCAAACGCCAGCAGAGGGAATTTGGGATATTCCCTCTGCAGGTTTAATCCCAAATTTTAGGGATTTGTGCTAAAAGGGCCTTGAGGAAGTGAATGGGAAATGGAAATATTCCCAGAAAAACGAGGTTTGGAAGTTCCCAGTACAGAGTGGCTTTGGAATGCTGTGCCAGAGGGAAAGTTATAGATATTTTTAAAAATATAGAAAATTATAAAAAACAGAGGGAAAATTATCCACGTGGATCCAGGGAAAAGGATCAGGAAAGCTCTTCACCGCTTTGGCTTTGCAGGACATCAAATGCTTTTCCTTCTGTCGGGTGGAATTTGCTTCCAGGGGGGAATTTTGGCATTCCCTCCCCCTCCTTTGCCCTTTCGAGCATCCTGGCTTCTGCAAGGTTCCCAGATTTTCTTTTTCCACGATGTAACCTTTTAAAAATTCTTCTCCCCTTAGGAATCTTGGGATGTTTCAGGTTTCCTTGGCCAATCCGGAGCCTTGTGGAGCTCAAGCTGTTCCTTTGAAGCCACAAAAGGCTCAAATGCAACCGAAGGAATTTGCTACCAGAAAAGGGTGGAAAATTCCCCCTCCTCCGGGATGCTCCCTGCCGGATTCGGTGGCAAGAAAAGGGGAGGGAAATAAAAAGGGCAGGAAAATAAAAATGAGGAATAACTCAGCATTCGGGGCCCAATAAAAACAGGGAATTTTAAAGCAAAATGAAAAAAAAAAAAAAAAGTTGAAAAGGTTTATGGGTGTTTGAGGAAAGGTCAGATTTTAGTGGATTTCCTCCCAAGAAGGTCGGAATTTCGAAAGATTGATCAAGGAATGGTCCCTGCCTGGTTCTGCTGAGCAAAAAGTGGAAGTTGTGGGGTAGAAGTGGTGACAAATCCCATGCATTTTTAATTTCCTGCAATCCATTAATTTCTCTGCCATTGGCTGCGGATAAAGCTTTGCTCGGAGCCAGGGTGGGGATGTTGGGATGGGGCTCCAGCTCGGGGCTGTCTCGAGACACCCATAAATAATTGGAATTAGGAATCAATTTTCCAGGACTGGCTCACTGGGTTCAATGGGGATGTGATGGAAAAATGGAAACACCAGCTTGGGGACGGGATCTGCAACACTTCCTCATCCCAAACATTCCCGAGGGGGATCGCTCCTGCTCTTATCTGGATTCTGCATTTGGAGATCATCGACAGAAAAATGATTTCAATCTGATCCAGCTTGCTCTTGATCCCTCCAAACCAAATCCAAAAATCCCATCTTGCATGGAATCCTGGAATGGTTTGGGTTGGAAGGGACCCCAAAACTCATCCAGTCCCACACCTTCCACTGCCCCAGGGTCCAGCCTGGCCTTGGACACTTCCAGGGATCCAGGGGCAGCCACAGCTTCCCTGGGAATTCCAGCTCAGGAATCCTCTCCCTTCTGGCAAAGCCCTGATGAGCTCAAACACATCCCAGCAGCTCCAGGAGCCCCTCCAGGCAAACCTCAGCACGAGGAGAGGGAATTCTGGGCTGCTGAAAACCTTCCTGGGGGGAAAATCCCACCGGAGCCCCTTTTGGTGACACGATCCCAACTCTGCGCTTTGGCTGAGCTGGAGTCCCGCTCTGTGCTCCGGCTTTTGCTGGTTTTCCTCGGGAGCAACGGGGATTTGCACGTTCAGACAACCTCCTGATGCTCTCCTGGCAGCAGCCAGGCCTGGAGGCAGCGTAGGAAAGTTCCTTTGTCTCCTGTTTCCATTTTTCTTGGAAGGGAGGGCAGCGCGAGAGGCGGCGGCCGAGGAACAACGGGCTCGGATCCGCCGGCCAGATTCCTGCATCCAGCAGCTGTAAGCAGGGAAAGGGATTTCTTTATCCCTGGTTGGAACTTTGGGTTGGAGGCCACAGCTGTGATGGGTGCTGGCTGGAAAACTCCAGGGAGGATTTCCCTCCGGTGGCTGCATCCACACCAGGATGGGGAGAGGGATGGAGCAGTGGGAAGCAGCCCCCAGCAGGAATTCAGGTCCCCAGCTGGGACAGTGGTATCCCAAATCCTGGGACAGCAGCACCCCAAATCCTGGGACAGCAGCACCACAAATCCTGGAGCAGTGGCACCACAAATCCTGGAGTACTGGTACCCCAAAATCCTGGGACAGCAGCACCACAAAGTCTGGGAGAGCAGCACCCCAAATCCTGGGACAGTGGTATCCCAAATACTGGAGCAATGGTACCCCAAAATCCTGAGACAGTGGCACTCCAAATCCTGGAGCAGTGATGCCCCAAATCCTGGGACAGCTGCACCCCAAATCCCACTGACTCCCTCAAATCCCCAGCTGCCAGAGATTCCTGGAGATTCCCAGGTTCATTTGGACTAAAAGCGATGGAACTGGAAGCCCAAGAGTGAGGAGAGAATAGAAAATCCACCCTTTTTTTTCCCCCAGTGGAATTTTTTCGAAGGCAGCATCGCTTTGCCTGGCGAAATCTGACTCAGGAATTTTGCCTCCTTGAGGCTGGCAGGGCTGGCAGCGGGACAGAAACGTTTGCTCCAGGAAAACTTGGCAGAAAGCTGGATTTCCATTAAAAAAACCCAACCCAAACAAGAAACCGAGCTAATCCCTTCATTTTCTCTGCAGCTCTTCCCTCCCGAGCTGCCTTTCCGCGGCCTGCCTGGGTGTGTTTGGGATCCCAGGTGCCTCCCAGCAATTAAGTGGAGTTAAAATTCCTTCCTGACCTTGGGTTTATCAAGCGCAGCGCTCGGGTTTGGCATCTGTCAGGCTGCTAAAAAACAACAGCAGCGTGCTGGGGCTGGTTCCCAAAGCCTGGGGGCACGGGGGGATCGGGAGCAGGTGGGACTGGGAACAGTGGAGGAGGAGGAGGAGGAGGAGGAGGGGTTGGCAGGCAGCCACCCCACAGACACTCCTGGGATGTACCTGTCCTTTAGGCTCTGCCTTTGGAATTCCTCATCCGTGTGTGGATGAAGAGTTGGCTCTTCCTCCCCTCTCCTCCTGAGAAATCCATAGGTGGGGCAGCCACAGAATCATGGAATGGTTTGGGATTGGGAGGGATCTTGAGGCTCATCCCGTTCCACCTCCCATGGGACACCTTCCACTATCCCAGGTTGCTCCGAGCCCTGTCCAGCCTGGCCTTGGGCACTTCCAGGGATCCAGGGGCAGCCACAGCTTCTCTGGGAAACCTCTACCAGGGCCTCCCCACCCTGACAGGGAAGAAATTATCCATGTGTCCTAGGACACAAATCTTCATCTCAAATATTCCCCTGGTGACATTTCTGATGGTGGCTGGGACTGGTTTGGCCATGGGGAAGTGGAAAATGGGATTTTCCAGCTGCCTGTGGTTGATGCTTGTGTCAATCCCGATGGGATGACATCAGGAGGCTTGGGGGGGATGAACATCTCAGCTTTGTGTGGCTCAAATAATCTTTAGATCTGGAAAAAGTGAAAAAAAAACTGGGATAATGCCCTGAGATTTGGCTGTAAAATCCAGGAGTTGCCTTGGATCCCTATGGCAGGTGGCTTCTTGTAAGGGAAGAGGGCTTGGGAGAGGGAGAGATTTATCAGGAATAAAATAACCAGGCAGCAGAGGATGCAAAATTGGCCCAGATTCCCAGAATCCATGGAAACCTGGCATTTTTCAGACTGTGAGTGTGGGAAATGTCCTCTGCTCATTGAGGGAACGGACCTTCTTCTCCCAAAACTCCACAAAACCCAGGTTGGGTGGGATTTGTAGGTGAAAACCTCCTCTGAACAAACTTCACGTTTTCATTTCCCCTGTGAAACTGGGAAATCACCACAATTTTATTGGGAATCGACTGCTCTGCCCCAGCTCGGAGCAGCGAGTTCTCTCTGGGCAGAGCTGCTGCTCCATCTGTCCAAAGGGAGCAAAAATTCCAACCCAAACCTTTCAAAAATATCCCAGAAATGGCTTGTTTTGGCTGGATTGCTCCCGTGAACTTGCTCCAAGCTGGCAGGGAAGCGGGGAAGATCTGCTGGAGCGGGGTGGATGTGGGCGAGCGCTGGAGCAAGGAGAAGCCCTGGAAAGTTTGGGTGGATTCGGAGGAGAGCGGCTTTTTGGGGCGGTGTGTGGAGGGAAAAGCGACTTTTCCATGGATCCAGCTGAATCTGGAGGCTCCTAAAGCCAACAGGCCAAGATGCCACTTAAGGAATTCTCAAATTCCTCCTGCTTTGGTGGATAATAATCCCAGAGTTAAACCCTTTTCCCTCCATGGGAAGCAAAGGAAATATCTTGGAAAAACACATTTGGTGCTGAAAGATTTCAATTCTCCAGCTTGGGCCGGCCCCAGAAAATCCGATTTTTTTTCCTCTTTTTCCTTGATTTCTGTTCTTCCACAAGGTTTTGAAATGCAATGATACCAGCAGCAGGAGAGGAGCCGAGCAGATGGTGCCAAGCCCTGTCCAAACAACCCCGCAGCCTCGAGCTGCTCCCGGCTGGATCCTGGAATTCTGTCCCGCTGGCTGATAACGTGAGCGTGATTCACGCTCTGGCAGATCCACGTCAGCTCCACTGGAGCCCTCACAGCTCCTCCGTAACGCAATTCCCTCGGGTTTTCACGGGAATCGTTGGGAAAGCCGCCGGGGAAAGAGGAATGGGATGGTGAGAGAGGCTGGTGGGGGTTGGAAATGCTCCAGGGGCGCTTTTTGGGGTCACTTTTTGGGGTCGTTTTTTGGGGTCATTTTTTGGGGTCATTTTTTGGGGTCGTTTTTTGCCACCCAGGGTCTCTCAGACAGCGCTGGGATGCAGGAATGATGCCTTGGATGGAGCTGCCCTGCAGCACTTCCCTGCACAGTGGCATTTCCCGGATTTTCCTTGGATATCGTGGTTAGGACGAGTTGTTAAAGCCGTGCAGGGGTGGAGGGATCACAAAAATTGGCTTTTCCCGAAGTGTTGCTGCTGTGCTCTGATCCCGCCGCTGGCTCCGGTGACTCCAGCAGGAATTTTTCACCCGTTCAGCGCCGTGGTTTTGCAAAGCTGGGGCTGGCTGGCACCAGGGTGGCTTCTGCTTCCAAGGAAATGGGGTTTGGGGGGGCAGGGTTGGGAATGGAGGCGATTCCTGGGTTCTTTTGTAAAGGTCGCATGGCTCCGGCTGCCTGCAGGAAATTATTGTGCCCCAGCTCCAGGAGTTAAGACAGGGGAAGGAGAAATCCCTGGGAAACAAAACAAAGGGAAAGATGAGAGTCCTGAGAAATCCAGGCTGTCCCTTAGCGAGGCAGCGTGGATGGAAGGGAAATTCTGGTCAGAAAAAGAAGGACACGAATCCTGTGCCGCTTCCCTCAGGCACTGGAGGGAAAAACGTCCTAAAATACCTGGAACATCACAAAATTCCACTGGGGAATGGGAGCATCCTTTGAAAAAGGTCAAAATGCTGCAATAATTGAGATGGATTTGGTCTGGGTGAGGCCCTGTGTTCCCCAAAAAAGGTTTTTCCCACGGTTTTTCAGCTCATCCAGTGATTTCTCGGAGCTGCCCTCAGAGCGTTCCCCCCTCCAAGTTCACTGGAATTTGCAGACAACCAAAAAAATCCGTTTTTCCAGCCCCCCACCTGAGACTGGGATGTTTTATTGGGAGTTTGGATTAGTGAAGTGCTGAGTGGTGATTTTTTGTTCTGGAAAAGTCGCCTTTTTCCATGGGAATTGGGCTTCTTAGCAGGAATTGTTGGGAACAGCAAATCTTCCGTGGTTTACTGGTCTGTGCTGGGTTTGGCCAGGGATTGGCATCTCCATGGCTGCTCCTGGGGGTTGTGCTGGGTCCCAGAGCTTGGAGATGGAATTTTCTTGATTAAGGCATAAATAAAATAAAATTTAAAAATAAAATAAAACAAAACAGAGCAAAATAGCCAAAGCAAATCTAGACCTATACTGTGCAAAACAAAACCTGCAACTTTTCCAAGCATTTCCCCATTCCAGGCTGATGAAATCCCAGCCAAACTTCGGCAGCATCCCTGGATCTCAGGTGATAGGAGAAAGCAAACGCTGGAGTGGAAAAAGAGGGGGGAAAAAGGCATTTCCAGCTTCCAAAGGGCGATGGATATCCAAAGAAAATCAGGCTGTGGCTGCTGAAATCGTGCTGGGAAAGCTGACGTGACCTGGCTGGGTCGTGGTTGAATCCTGTCCTTTCTCAGCCCTCAGTGAAGGAATTGGAGAAGCTTGGAAAACATCCTGGGAAGGGGCTGGATCTGTCCCTCCGTGGGGTTTGTTTACTTTAGTCTGGGGCGAAGCTTCTGGAGCGCTTTGGAAGCGTTTCCCAGCGCGTCCGTCGGCTGCTCCTCGCGGAATCTGCATTTTTCCCGGTGACCCTCTGTACTGTCCGTGGCCTCTCCTCGTTCCCTCGTCCCCCTCCCCTTGGCAGCAACGGTGTCAACAAAACTCTGCTCCCAAAAATGCGGCCTGACCCTTTTCTGCCCAGTTTTGGGGGCGGTTTTTCCCTCTCTGCTGTTCCAAGTCAATGGATGGATGGATGGATGATGGATGGATGGATGGATGGATGGATGGATGATGGATGGATGGATGGATGATGGATGATGGATGATGGATGATGGATGATGGATGATGGATGGATGATGGATGGATGGATGGATGGATGATGGATGGATGGATGATGGATGGATGGATGGATGGATGGATGGATGATGGATGATGGATGGATGGATGGATGATGGATGGATGGATGGATGATGGATGGATGGATGATGGATGGATGATGGATGGATGGATGGATGGATGGATGGATGGATGGATGGACGATGGATGATGGATGGATGGATGGATGATGGACGGATGATGGATGGATGATGGATGGATGGATGGATGGATGATGGATCTTGGCTTTGAGGTTGAGTTTTCCTGGCTCGTGTCACTTTGGAGCTGGGGATACAGGGAGGTTTGTTCTGGGGGCACGGTGAGGTTTCCTGGGAGCCTGGTGGATCCCGCTGGTGGAAATTTGGGGTCAACAACTGGGGCTGCTCCCCCTCAGCAGGGCTGTGCCACCTGTGGGGAGAAGGGAGCTGCTGCCGGCAAAATTCCTCAAGGAATTCTCTCTGAGATGGAGAGAACGAGGCTGGATGGGAGCGCTGCGCTTTGAGGTCAGACCCCTGGCTTTGGGGTGGAGCTCCTGGATTACGTGGGAACGCTCCTGGATTACATTGGAACGCTCCTGGGTTATGTGGGAATGCTCCTGGATATGTGGGAATGCTCCATGTGATGCTCCAACCTGTTCCTCTTTGTGCTTGGATGACGTTGGAGCATTCCCGCAGGGATTTCCTTGCAGGATCAAAGCTCAGCCTCTTGGTGATGTCCATGTCCAAGGTTCCATCAGCTCCTTATGGCTGCTCTGGGAGGCAGCTCCACCACGGCATTCCCAGGAGGATCCTCCCATCAATCCAAGGATAAGGAGAACAGATGAGGGGCGGAGGCAGCGGATCCGGGCTCTCTCCGCTCTGCAATGACGGCATCGGTTGTGGGATTGAGAGGATGAGAATTGGGATGAACTCTCTCCAAGAGGGTGGAGGGAACGCCCAGGGGATGGTGGCAGAGATTTGGCTTTCCCCAAGCAGCTGGGAGCAGCCAGCTCCACACACTCCCAATTATCCTGCTGGGCGACTTCCAGCGCTCAGTTCCCATTGAATTCCTGGCCCCGGAGCGTTATTGTCAGGATGCTTTTGTCTGACTCAGGCCGCTCCAATCCCACCCCAAAGTGTCTCCCTGCCTCCTCCCAGCCGGGAGCACAGTGGCTGCTGGGTTTCGAGGAAGCCTCCTGCTTCCCTGTCCCTTCTCTGTCGGCTTTTCCTCACCATCCCACTTTTGGGGCAGGCTGGAGCCCATCCATAGGATCTTGGAGCCCATCCATGGGATTTTGGAGCCCATCCATGGGATCTGCTGGTCTATTGTTTGACTGCTTCCTAACCAGCTTTTGTCTGGTTGCTTTTTGGGGGTGGCTCAGTGAGAGCTGTTCTCAAGGAGGCACTCGGAGAATCCCAGAAAATCGGGAAAATGTGGCTGCTGGAAGTGTCAGAGCCCATTAACAGTGCCAGACGTGCCCTTTCTCCTCCCTCTCCTTCACCATTCCGCTCACTCTGGGTTGATTTTTCCAGGAATTCCTGGGTCTTTAAATAGCAATTCCAGAATGGCAGCGGCTCATGAGGAGCTGAGTCCACCCCCCATTGCCCAGCCTGGCTACATTCCATGGGAATCCCTGCAACTTGGCCACCACTTTGGGAAGGGCAGAGCTGCTGGAGGAGCCACCAAGGAGCCACCCAAAGCCACCCCAGCCTTCTCCACCCACCAAGTGTTTCCCAGCTTTAAAACCAGGAATGGGCTTGGGATGGGAGGGTTGGGAGTCCCAAACATCCCCACGTGACCTTTGCAGAGGCCGTAGATCCATAATCCTATCGGGGGTTTGTCAAGGTTAAAAAAGAGCTCCAAGACCAACTGGATCCAGCCTGGGACCAATCCCCACCTTGTCACCAGGAGAGGCCACAGGAGGAATTCCTGCGGGAATGACCGGACCATATTTATTTATTCCATAAATTTCCATGTGGAAGGAGCCCTCTCTGAAGTGCTGGCTCCACTGCAGAGCTCTGGGGGAGATGCAGAGGCAGCAACGAGACCAAGACCCTTCTGCAAGGTTGGGACACCCTGGAAGCTGTCCCTAAAACATCCCTGAGGATGGATTTTAGGGAAAAGGGTGGATGTGCTCCAAGACCTTGCTCTGCTGGAAGGGATTTCAACCCCGACTGCCCCGAGCTCACACATCTGGAGGGAGCAACCCCAAACTGCAGAAGCCCTTCACCCTCCCCGGTGCCCTTTTTTTTGGGGGGGTTATCCACCCCAAATTCCAAGGCTGGGGTTTCTCCCATGCCCTCTTTGGAGGGATGAAGCTCCCAGATGAGCTCCTCCAAGTTTTCCTGCGTTTTTCCAGCTCCTCTGGCCACCCAAAAGGAGCGGCCAGTATCAAACATCTGGGTCTGATATCTCTGCTTACCACAGGCTGGTTGGGAGCCACATTCGTGGCCCGTGAAGTCATCCGGTGTCCTCTGGAGATGCTTCCCTGCAGCACAAAGTGGCTCCCTCGGATCCCACCACTCATCCCACTCGGTATTTGCATCCCTTTGGCTGTGAGGAGACTGAGGGGGAAAAAAAAAAAGCTGTGTGAAAGTATTTTCCCATCGTTTTCCATGAAAAGCATGATTTAATTAACATTTTTAGATGTTTATTATTGAAGAAAGCCGCCACCGCCTGGGTTGGGTTTTTTTTGTTTTCCCTCGGTTTTCCCCAATTTCTGCTTGCTCTGAAAGAGTTGAGTCACGTTCCGTGGGATAGCTGGGAGGGAGGGAGAGGGATGGATGGATGGATGGATGGATGGATGGATGGATGGATGGATGGATGGATGGATAGATGGATAATGGATGGATGGATGGATGATGGATGGATGGATGGATGGATGGATAGATGGATAATGGATGGATGGATGGAGAGCACCCACCCATCCCAACCTGCTCCACCTGGGAATTTGTGGGGTCAGGAACAGCTTTAAATGGCTTTCAAATCCCCAGACTGGCATTTTTTTGGGTGGTTACACCACAGGTGTGACAAGGTCCATAGACCTTCTTCCCATGGTTATCATGGAATCTGGGAATAGTCTGGACTGGAAGAGACCTTTCTGATCTGACAGCTCTGGTTTAAGCAGCATTTCTTGGGATTTATGGCTTTTCTATCGCTGATTCTTGACTTTAGGAAAAGGAACTGTTGGGATACACATTTCTAACGGGAGATCCGAAACCCAGGAGATGAATCAAGGTCCTGGTGAGGATCTGATATCCTGACCTCAGCAGAACTGCTGGGAAAAGGAGATTTTTAAGAGATTTGGGACTGCAAGGGGAGCCTGGCTCCTGATGGGATGTGAAATTCCAGTGGACAACCCCCCTCCATGTATCCCAGCAGGATGAACTGAGGGGTCACCAGTGTCTTGGCAGTGGAGGTGGATCTCAGGATGCTGGGAGATCTGTCCTAGCTCCTGGGAGTTCTTTTCCAATTCTGTGAAAGGAAGGAAAACACAAACTTTGTGTTTAGAGGAGACGTTCTCACCTAAAAATCCCACCTAACCTGGCTTCCTGGGAAAGCCCCTGTGGATTTCATGGATTCCTAATCTCCTCTAGGCATGACTTGACCTGATTTTGAGGGTCTACAAAACCCCGCTCAGGTTCCTTTTGAGGCTCCAGCAAATCCCATTCAGGTTCCTGGTGAGGGTCCAGCAAACCCTGTCCAGGTTCCTGACTCCGTTCTCCCGGAGACCCCTTGGTCTCTGAGGAGGTTGGAGGCAGATTTGTGCCAGTGTCTGGCCTAAAAGCCACAAACTTGGGTGCTGGCTCTTGAAACCAAGTGCAATGTTCAGCTGAACGGTTTCGGGTCTGGATCAGGGCTGTTTAGGGCCAAAAAAATCCAGAATTGAGGTCCAAAGTCCTTTTTTGTCTCCAGGGCTCTGCCGAGGAGGGGGTGGTGGTGTTTGCAGGGTTGCCCTCATGTAGAGTTTCCAGGGATGGGTTTTGTGCTGCTTTGTGGCTTTGCTTTAAAAAAAAAATTAAAAAAAAAAAAAGGAGAAAGGAGAAAGAAAGAAAATCCATTTTTAGCCCTTTAAGCACATCCTTAACCTCACACCAGCTCCGGAGGCTCCCCCGCAGCAGCGCTGGGGCTTTACTCATCAGGAAAGTAAACACAGGCTTTAGGGCTCTGAAACAGCTTAAATCCCAAAAAAACCGCCCTGGAGGACAGGGATAAACAGTGCTCCAATGTTATCGTTTGTGCAGGGGGTGCTGGACGCGGCCACGACCGCAAGAGGTTCCTCCCCAGCCCGGGAAAGTGCCTGGGAGTTTGGCTGGGAGCAGCTGGAGCAAGGAATGGATTTGTTAGCCCTTACAAACAGCCCCCCATCTTCTGGGGGGGCCCCATCTCAGGGGTGGGTGCTGGTGGCTCCATCAGCGAGGTGGGTTTGGAAAATTCCCTGTGCCAAAATCCTGATCCTCCGCAGCCGGCTCCGTTTCCAGAGGGTTCCAAAATGGGTCGCGATCAGTTCTGGCTGGGTGGGAGCTGATCCTGGGGAGGCCCTTGGACTCCATGTGGGATTTTGTGCTGGTTAATGTCAGGGCTGGGTGATTCTGGAAGTCTTTCCTAGCTGGAATGATTCTGGGATTCTCCTCCGTGCCTCAAACCTGCGCCGGGAGCTTGCGCCGCTCTGCTCCGGGAGACGCCGTAGGAAGCAGGGAAGGTGTGTACACATATTTATATCCCAGAAAAAAACCCGGCCCTTGGAGGCTGGGATTGCAGAGGGGCCCTCTCCTCGGCTCTCTCTGGGGCTAAAGATAGTCCTGAGTGCAGCTGAGCCGTGAATCAGGAGGAAAAAATGTGGGTCAGCTCCTGAACGGAGGAGCAGGAACGCTCCGAGACTCAGCTGCTCCCGACATCTCTGTGCCGGGGAGGAATCAGGGCTCAGCCCAGCAGACCCCAGAGCTGCTCCTGATCCTGCTCCAGAGGCTTCAGGAAAGGCTCCCAAAGCCCTGGGGTTGGTTTGTGGGGCTGGGGTCTCAGAGGGGTTAACTGGGGGCTGTTCCCTGGGGGTGCTGGGATCCAAGTGGTTAAACTTGGGATTCCCAGTCCATGGATGTGCACACGCGTGTGCTCGGTGTGACACCTGCCTGTGCCGGGGCAGGGTGACCACAGGCACGTGTCTGTGGACACAGTGATGGTCACTCGTGTCCGTGGACACAGTGATGGACACACTGATGGACACAGTGATGGTCACTCGTGTCCATGGACACACTGATGGACACAGTGATGGTCACTCGTGTCCGTGGACACACTGATGGACACACTGATGGACACAGTAATGGACACACTGATGGACACACCGAGGGACACACTGATGGTCACACTGATGGTCACTCGTGTCCATGGACACACTGATGGTCACTCATGTCCATGGAAACACTGATGAACGCACTGATGGTCAAATGGATGGACACACATCATGCACACATGAATGGACACAGTGGTGGTCACTCGTGTCCATGGACACACCGATGGACACAGTGATGGACACACTGATGGTCACACTGATGGACAGAGTAATGGACACACCGAGGGACACACTGATGGTCAAATGGATGGACACACATCACGCGCACATGGATGGACACAGTGATGGTCACTCATGTCCGTGGACACACTGATGGAGACAGTGATGGACACACCGAGGGACACACTGATGGTCACACTGATGGACACACTGATGGTCACTCATGTCCATGGACACACTGAGGGACACACAGATGGTCACACTGATGGTCACTCGTGTCCGTGGACGCACTGAGGGACACACAGATGGACACAGTGATGGTCACTCGTGTCCTGCACACACTGAGGGACACACGTGTGAGTCTCTCTTTTAAATCCATTTTTTTCCTCTCCCGCTGTTGCCAACTCCACTCCCGTTTTTCCTCGTCAAAGAAAATCCTGACACGGGCTCAGAAGCGGCAGAATCCCCAGGGACAGGCAGGAGGCTGGAGCTGGGAGCCCTGGGAATGTCCCTGTCCCTGTCACGCACTCCTGGTGTGCTCACGGAGGAGTTGTTCTGCTTCTCCCTGCTTTGCTTTCCCCTTTTCTCTCCCAGCATTGGGTTTCCCTCTTAAAGTCAGCTCTGCTCCCGAAATGAGGAAGAGGATGAAGGCAGCGGTGGCATTTCTGGAGGGCGGCATCACCTGGCACCCGCTGGGTCACAAAATCATGGAATGGCTTCGGTTGGAGGGGACTTTAAGCTCATCGCATTCCCTGAGCCGTGGGCAGGGACACATCCCACTCTCCCAGGTTATTCCAACCCCCATCCAGCCTGGAATTACACCTCCCCACGTGCAAGGGACATTTGGTGCCGTGCCACAGGGCACCAAATCAGCGCCTGAACCGCTTCACCCTCTCCCAAAACACAACAATTACAGGCTGGGAATCCCATCCCTGCTCTCCTTTTCCCTGTGCCGCCGCTGGAAGGTCCCGGCAGAGCTCGGAGGTTCAGGAGACAAAACTGGGACGTGCTGGGAGCCATGACCTGCAGATCCTGGGAGCAGGAATCGCCGTGGATCAGCCGCTGCGCTCCTGCTCCAGCTGTGCCGCCGCTGTCCCGAGCATTCCCAACTTCCCCAAACCCCGGCGCCAGGAAATAGTTAACCACTCCAGGATTTTGATTAGCAGAGCCTTAAAGTCAGTAAAAAAGACAGTCGGGGAGAACTCTCAGGAGCATGCTAATGAAGTGAAGTCATCCGCACACACCAGAGGAGTATCCATGCCTGCTCCACGCCGGAGGATTCCCGGAGCCCGGCGCAGGTGGAGCGGGGACCCGCGGCTCGGCCGTCCCGACACCTTCGCTCTCCTCCTCCCTTTGGATATTGCCACGCTTTCCCTGGGATTTTTTTTTTTTTTTTCGCCTCACTGGAGCTTAATGATATTTCCAGCTCGGCGGGAGCTGCGGGAAGACTGGAGATAGTGCAGAGAGAGGCTTGGAAAGGCAGCAAAGGCAGCTCCCGGCTCTGCGGGAAAGGTGAGGGCATTCCCGTGGAAAATCCCCTTTTCTCTTGGAAAATCCCTTGGGTTTCTCTCTATTCTCTCTCTCGCCGGCGCTTGGGCTGTGGCACTGCTGGGGGTGGGGAAAGGGGGAAGCAAACAGTGCTGGCTGTGCAGCTGGAAAGTTTGGGAAGCGGGGTCTGGGGGATGGAGATGTCCCGGCGAGTCCGGCGGTGTCCAGGTACAGAGCTGCCTTAATCCCGCTTGGAAAAACCCGTGGGCAGCTTTTGGAGCGTTAAAAAAACTTCCTTCTCCCCTTGTGGGACTTTGCAAAGAATCCGTGCAAAGGTTGGATCCTTTCTCTTGGGATCGGCGCCTCGCAGCTCCGACCTTTGCTGTAAAAATCGGAGTTTTGGGGAACAATTCAGAAATTTAGGACAGAACAAAGTTTTAGTCAAGCCTGAGGGCTAAACCCGGTAACTCCAGCGTGGCCAAATCCACGGTGGAGCTGATGAGTCGCCGGGGCTGTTTAATTTATGAAGTCCCCCCATGAAAACATTGCAGTTTTGTTTATGGGAAATGCAAGAAAAATATGCAGACGAGGTTTTGCTCCTAAACAGCCGAGGTTAACCCGTTCAGGATGATGATTCCAGGATTATTCCTGGGATAAGCTGAGCACAGATCGCTTTCCAGCGGTTAGAAACCAGCTGGTGACTCAGTGGCTGCCTCGGGTTTAGCACTGTGCAGATCCTCGGTCTGGCTGGTCCCAAATTTTGTGTTTTCTGCCTCATGGAATTTTAATTTTCCTCTCGGAGAAGTGTCCAAGCTTGTGGCACTGCGAGGATTTCGAGGCAGGCACTCCTGCAGCTCCTGGGTTTTGGAGATCTCCTGGAATATTCCGCTCCTCGCTGCAAAAATGCATCTGTAAAAAACAAAATCTCCTGCTTTTATCCATATGGGATTAATGGGATATCAGCATTTACTGGATTTTTGGGCCTGGGGACTCAGAGCAGCGCTGGTGACAGGATTACATTTTTAATCCTCTGTAGAAGCATCGTTTCCTCATATCCCAAAAAGTGAGAGTTACTCTAAAAGCAACATCTCTGTCCCAAAGCAGAGCCCTGCAAACCCCATCCCTGGAAAACAGCTCCGTGTTCCCCTCCTGTGCCCGTGGGTTCACCTTCCTGGGAAGTTTGTCCCTTTTTCAGGATCTCTGTGCTCCCAGAAAAAGGCACCTTGTCCATGTGCATTGCAAATTAAGGTGACGTCTCTGCAACCCTGTGGTGACAAGCCCAGGTGACAGGATTTGGGGAAGAGATTTTTCCCTCTGAGGGTGGGGAGACCCTGGCACAGATTCCCAGAGCAGCTGTGGCTGCTCCTGGATCCGTGGAAGTGCCCAAGGCCAGGCTGGACAGGGCTTGGAGAACCCTGGGATAGTGGAAGGTGTCCAAGGTGGGACTGGATAATCCTCAGTGTCCCTTCCAGTCCCATTCTGGAATTCCCTGAGCCTTGGTGATGTGTGCCATCTCTGTGCCACCTTCCCAGCCCAACTTCCCTCTCCCAGCTCTCAGGGTGATCCTGGCATTCCCCAAATCCAAGATTCCCCCTGGTATGTCCTGCCTGTCCTGCCGGGCTTGTGGCTGTACCGAGCTGCCCAAGGAATGAGCTCAAATTCCCAATTCCTCCTTTTTTCGTGTGGGTAGGAGCTGATCTCCACACTCAGCAGCGGGTCCAGATGTGGCCAGCTGTGGGTGCAAAGCCTGACCACTGGGTCAGCTCTGGCTGCCTTTGGAGGGAGGTGGGAGCACGTTTCAGAACCTGGAATGCTGGAATGCTCCTCTTCCCAACCAGCACATGGATTTTGTCCATCTCCCAAGCCCCATTTCAGCTGGAAATGCTCCAGAACCTTCTGCTCGTGCATCCCATGCAAACACCCCGGTCACTCCTTGTGCTCTTGGGATTTTCCCTGCAGATTCCAGGGGGTTTGCAGGACTCTGAGACCCCAAAAAAAATCAGCCAAGGGGGGGAGCTTCCCGTGGGCTTCAAACCCTCCTGGAATGTCCCCCATCCCTCTTGGCCGGCGGTGCTTGGAGCAGAAAGGTGTTAAAGGGCGAGTGGCCACTACTAAGCAACAGTTACCAACAACCTTAGGCAAATAAAATGCAGGAGATTATGGAAACAGGGAGCAGCTTCCCTGGGTGAGTCAGGAGTGCTGCTCCCTGCTCCTTCCTCGATGACAGCATCCACACATCCAGCCCTTGGAGGCTGCAGATCCTGGCATGTTTACGATGCTTTCACATCACGAGCGTTTCTCTGGCTGCTGTCAGAGTGAGGAGCAGGGATTCGCACGTTCCCGTCCTCTGGGCTGGGTTTTTAGGGCTGTTACGGGATGTTCCTGGTGCCACGGGCTGTTTTCCTGGGAATTTTGGGCTCCTTGAAGGTCGTGGAGCCTTGTCTTGTCACCAGCTGAGAGGGAAATCCAGGTGTGGAAGGAGGGGCGTTATCCCAGTGGTGCTTGACACAGATTCTCAAGGATAATTCACTCTGGGATAATTTCGGGGAGGCCCTGGCACAGGGTTTTCCAGAGAAGTTGTGGCTGCCCCATCCCTGAAAGTGTCCTGAAAGGCCAGACTGGAGCAACCTGGGCTAGTGGAAGATGGGGTGGAATGGGATGAGCCTTAAGGTCCCTTCCCACCCAAACCATTCCATGATTTGGAATTCCACAGAATTCCCCTCACAGGGCTGAGTATTCACAGGGAAATGCTTCAGCTCCATCCAAAGGTGGGAAACCAGGAATCGCTTTTGGAGGTGCCCATCCTGCTGCTGATTGCCATTCCAGGGAATTCCTAGCAAACACAAAACTGACATTTACTCAAAAGCTCTAAAAATCAGTGATTTTATCCAGTGTGCTGTTCCCAGGGCAGCTTTCCCAGGATGGCCCTGCTGCTGGAAGCCACTGGAAAGGCATTTTCCACGAGCAGGTGGATTTATCTCAGCTCTGAGCTGCCATTCCCAAGCTCCATGTAAATAACATCCATGGACATTTGTCCATCTGTCCCAGCCCGTTTGCAGAGGTGTTCCCTGGATCTCTTCATGTTGTGCTCCCAGAATCTTCCAGGATTTGAGGACAGCAAAGAAAATTGTCCATGCCAGGGCTGCTCCACCATCCCACAGGCTGTGTTGCAGGTTCTGGCTTCCCAGTGATCCCAGCTGTGGAAAAAGGATAGGATTTGGGATTTGGGGTGGTGGAGGGGGCCTGGCTCCTGCAGTGTTGTGGTTGTGACCTTCCATGACTCCAGTGCCCTCTCCAAGATGGAAATTTTGGGCTGTGCACCGTGAGCAGAACCCAGCTCCTGCAGGGAAAGGCAGCAGAAAATCAGGAATTCCCTGTGAGCAGGGAAGTGCAGCTGCTTTTCCCAACACGTCCAGCACAGAGCTCGTTCCTCCTCACCCTGGGAATTCTTTCATCCCATCCTTTCTCATCCTGCCACTCTTCACCATTCCTGTGGATGCTCCCTCACCTTCCCAGCCTCTCTCATCCCAAGAGCTGCTAAGGATTCCCTGGAATTTGTGGCTGCCACCTCCAGCTTTTCCTGGACAGGCCACGCTTGTGGAAAGGATGGGGATCTTCATGCAGGTGCCTCTGGAGCTGTTGTCCCTCCATCCTGTGGCTCTGCTGGCACAGGGACTTGGCTGAGAGGTGACATCCCTGCAGGATGTGGCACTGCCGATGTCCTGGGCTCCTTGGAGGAGCCTCTTCCAGAGCTTCCAGCTTTCCCTTTGGAAGGATGGGGAGGAGGAGCCAGATCCAGGTTCAGAGACCTTCACATTTGCTCCTCTGGATGAGGGGATGCAACGCCCTTGGAAACTTCTGGTTTTGTGGGAATTTGGGGTGGCAGGGAATGTGGGGACAGAGGTGGCCGCCAGCATGGCCCTGTCCCCTCCATGCTGCATCCCTTGGGATCACAGTGGAGCAATCCCTGGGAACATCCAGCACATCACAGGAGCTTCCTTCCCTCCGAGATGAGGAATTTCCAGAGATCTCCCCCATCCCAGGCACATTCCCACTGCTCCAGAGCCTCGGTGCACACAGATCCTGCAGAATTCCAGCCTGGGAAGCACAAAATTCCAGATCCTGCAGAATTCCAGCCTGGGAGTTGCAGAACTCCAGATCCTGCAGAATTCCAGATCCTGCAGAATTCCAGCTTGGGAAGTGCAGAACTCCAGATCCTGCAGAATTCCAGATCCTGCAGAATTCCAGCCTGGGAGGTGCAGAATTCCAGATCCTGCAGAATTCCAGCCTGGGAAGTGCAGCTCCGTGCTGTGGATGGGATCATCTTACAGGATGGATCTCTGCCTTCCCTGTGGGAATTTTTTCCCTCTGACTGACACCCTCGCGTGTCCCATCTTTGCATCCTAAATAATTCCTGTGTTTTCATCCCTGGGACCTTTCCCAAAGCATCCTGAGTTCCCTCTTGGCTTCCAGGCTCAAGGGAAAATTGCACTTTCAAGGGATGGAGTTCTATCCCATGCCTGGATTAGAAGGGAATGGAAGGCGAGGCTTTCGCCTGAGTTTATCCTGATTAAAGTGCAGGACGAAGCTCGGGATCACCGCGGCACCGCTCTGCTCGGTTCCCGAAGGATTCCTGGGGGGAACACGGTCCGGGAAGGCTCCTGAGCAGGCTGCGGACAGCAGCCGGCGTTTTGGGGCGAGAAGCTGAAATCCCGGAGTACAACATCGCCACCTGTTTGCCACGCGCGAGCGTACAGCGGGACAAATCCCGGCTGGATGCTGGATGGATCCAGCGGGATGCTCGCGATGGATCCCAGCGGGATGCGGCTCCACGGGGATGTTTCCCATCAGGATGAGCTCCAGCAGGAAAAACCCACCAGGATACAGCCCTGCGGGAAAAATCCCTCTGGACAGCCCCAAATCAGGATGAGTCTCGTCAGGATGCAAACATCGGGATATATTCCATTGGGATGCAGCTCCCTCGGGATGCACCCCATGGAACGAGCCTCCACCAGGATGTATCCCACCAAAATATATCCCACCAGGATTCATCCCAGCAGGCTGAATCCATCAGGATATATCCCAGCAGGCTGTATCCCACCAGAATTTATCCCACCAGGATTTATCCCACCAAGATATATCCCACCAGGATTTATCCCACCAAGATATATCCCACCAGACTTTATCCCACCAAGATATATCCCACCAGGATTTATTCCACCAAGATATATCCCACCAGGATTTATCCCACCAGGATTTATCCCATCAGGATATATCCCACCAAAGTACATCCCAGCAGGCTGAATCCATCAGGATCTATCCCACCACGATGCAGCCCCATCAAGGAGCCCCCTGTCAGGATGCAGCCCATTGGAAAGCCCCAAATCATATTAATCACACCAGGATAGAACCCCATTGGGATATATCCCATCAGGATTCATTCCATGGGACAGATCTCCATCAATCAGGATGAAAACCCAAATTTCAGGGTCACCCTCATATAAGCCCTTAGAGCCTCCAGATAAAATCCTGGAATTATTTGGGTTGGAAGGATCTTAGAGCTCATCCCACCCCCCCCCCTGCCCTGTTCAGGGACCCCTTCCACTATCCCAGGTTGCTCCAAGCCCTGTCCAGTCTGGCCTTGGACACTCCCAGGGATCCAGGGACAGCCACAGCTCCTCTGGGAAATCCATTCCAGGGCCTCTCCATCCTCACAGGGAACAATTCCTCCCCAAAATCCCACCTATCCCTGCCTTCAGGCAGTGGGAAGCCATTCCCTGTGTCCTATTGCAACAGGCCCTGCTGAAAAGTTGGGATCTTTTGGATATGTGGCAATAAACCGAGGCTTCCCCCCAGGCTGGGTTTTTCCTCCTTCCCTCAGAGCTCGAAGCTGTTCTGTGCCCACCCAGCACGTGTGGGATATTCCAACCCTCGGGATAAACACCCCCTGCTCCCCCCATTCCCACGGATAACGTGCTCATGGATTAAGTGTCAGGCTTTTGTTTGACAGAAGCCTTCAGGAAAATGACTCCACGAGAGCTCTGTGCGTTTCAATTTGTCGGGATTTGAAATATTTGGACTCTGTGGATGAGTTTGGACATTTAATGGGCAGCCCTTGAATGGAAAGCTCTGGCTGCTGCTGCAGGAGGGGGGTGTGTGCCCTCCCCCCGTCTGGAAAATGGGAATGAGCCAATGGATATTGTTCATTATTGGGGATTTATGGCACAAATCCGCTACTGTTTGGTTGGGACAAACAGCCCTAAGTGGGATTTTAGTGCTGGAAAAGCTGTCCTGGGGCTGGAGCTGCTTCCCAGCTGCTCACAGAGGGCTGAGTTCCCTCTTCAGGGGAGCACTGGGAATGACTGGAGCCAAGAACCACAGGGATTTGGTGTAGGAAGCAGAAATAAGGTCAGCTTCGTGGGGTGGGGTCCTTCACCTGCGTTTTCTCCCAGGAAGTTTTGGTTGGGGAACTCACTCCTGGTTTTCCATTTGCTGTTTTTGCTCTGAAGATGTGTCAGTGTTTCTCATCAAGTTATTATTTTATTAATTCTTATTGTTTCATATTTTTTTATATTATTATTATTAACTTATAATATTATTAATTAATTATTATTATGGCAGTGTTTATACAAATCACCCTGTGCCAGGGCTGGTCCTGGATCCAGCTGCTGAGGGATGGAGATCCCGCTCCCCTGGGAGCTGGGGACGTGCTGGATTCTCCTGGAGCTCTTCAGAAACATCCCAAAAGGATCTGGGATTTGGGCCAGGCTGGTGCCACCGTGGTGGGGGACAGGGAAGGTTGGGCTCGTGCAGGGCTGTGACCATGGAGAGAATTTTTGGGGCAGCGGAGCCCAAGAGTGGCTCAGTCTCCGCCTCCAGATTCCCAAGTGGGTTTTGTGTGGCTGAAACAACCTCGTCTTCCTCCGTGTAGATGGATCCATAGATTTGTTCTCTCCCGGTTTGGAACTCCAGGAATGTCGGCCAAAGCCACGTTCCCAATGGTTTTCCCTCCATTTCTGCTGGGATTGGGTCTGTGCCGGTGGAAATGAGGCATTTCTGGGCAAAGCAGCACCAAATCCCTCCCTCTTCCCTCCGCTGACGTGAGAGGTCTTTCCTCTCACCCCTGGGGGTCTCTTCGTTCTTTTCCCAGTCCCCATCCTGCGTTAAAATCATGGAATGAGNGTTGAGTTGAGTTGAGTTGAGTTGAGTTGAGTTGAGTTGAGTTGAGTTGAGCTGGGTTGGGTTGGGCTCAGTTGAGTTGAGCTGGGTTGGGTTGGGCTGAGTTGGGTTGGGTTGAGTTGAGTTGAGTTGAGCTGAGTTGAGCTGAGCTGGGTTGGAAGGGACATTTAAGCACATCCAGTTCCAAACTTGGCACCTTCCCCTATCCCAGGTTGCTCCACGTCCCATCCAACCTGGCCTTGGGATGGGAGGGATGGGAACTCCAAACCTCCCTGGGCACTTCCACCCTTTCCATGCAGAAATTCCTCCTCAATTCCGAGCTGACCCTCCCCTGGCACAGCTTTGAGGCCACATCCTTTTGTCCTGTCAGGACTTTGTCCCCTCGAGCCTCCCACGGGAGCTGGTGGCCCTGGAGCCGTGTGCTGGCACTGCAGGTGACAGCTGGGGACAGGCAGGGCCCGGTGGCGCTGCAGCCGCTGGGAGGTTGCTGGGAGCTGCTTGTGTGGGGTTGGAATTGTTCTCCCCACGCCGGTTGTTGTTGTGCAAAGCCAAGTCATAAAAAAAAAAATATTGAATTTCTTCTGCCGTGATTTGGAGGAAAAGCGCTCCTCTGGAATTCTGCAGTGATCCCAAACACCTCAGGCTGGGAATGAAGTCTGTGTAGAGCAAAGACCCAGACCAAGGCAGAAACCTCCCCCTCCTCTTCCTCCTCCCCCTCCTCTTCCTCCTCCTCCTCCTCTTCCTCCTCTTTTTATGATTTTTTAACCCTCCAGCAGCTCAAAACCCTCTGAAAAGCTGCTTTTGATTCACATACTCCGAAAAAATTCAGGCTGAGCCACTGCAGCTCCAATAAAACTTTAAAGAGAGTCTGGGCTTGGTGGTGGGAAGGAGCTGGGATGGAAATGGGAATGAAGGAAAACCTGGTTGGTGTTGGGAGAAATTTGGGAAGGCTCCTGGCTGTGGTGACGTTGGAGGATGCAGCAGGACTGGGTAGAGTGTCCCAAGAGCCCAGAGCATCCTTGTTCCAGCTCTGGATCAGCCATGATCCATCCAGAGCAGCTCTGGGATGGTCCCTGCAGGACTGGAGCTCCAGGATAGGAGGAAGAGGAAGGTGCTGTTCCTTCCTCATTGCTCTTGTTCAACTCCTAATGCCCCCCAAAAAAAAGGACAAGGATTGAATTCCAGCCAGGTTTGGGGAGGCTGGAGGCAGGAATGGGCTCGGGGCTGCTCTGACCTCTGCAGGTGACACCCAGGGCGGTTGTTTGGAAATGAGGGAGCTGGAAAATTCAGGATTAACTCAATTGATTGGAAATGGAAAAGGATAATCAGTCCTGTTGCTGTGCCAAGCACAATTCCTGGGATCAAGAACTGAAGACAGGTGACCCTGGGATGGTCAGAGGGTGCCAGGCTCCAGGACACCCTGCCTTCACTCCTGGAACATTCCCAGGTTTTGTTTTCCAAGATCTCCCTCAGCGATCCCAGTGCAGAGATAGAAATCCTGAAGTGGGGACAGCTCTGCCATGGAATCGATCCTAAACCCTTGGGAATGGTGGCTCCTGCTCCTGGCAATGCCAGCAGCCCCTGGAGTCACCTCTGGCACAGGACGTGCATCCCAACAGCCCTGGGGACACGGGAAGGGAGCAGGAGCAGGGTCTGGCTGAGCCCCATCCCAGCTGGATGCTCCAGAGCATCCCTTCAACCCCAAAGGCACAGGAAAGGGTTTGGCACAATCCCAAACTTCCTACAGCTGAATAGGTGGAAAACTGAGCCCTGGAGTTTCACTTCTGTGAGGTCAGACCGGTACCAGAGCCTTGGATACGTGGTGATTCCTGGAGGGAATCTGGGACCAGGAATGGGGACACAGCCGGGGCCGCCACGCTGGCATCGGGGCACCAGCGTCTCCACCCTGAGGAAAAACTTCAGAGACAACAAGCTGCTGACGGGCTTTAATTTCTCCCTCACCCTGAAATGTTTCACTGTAGCTTTTCTTCTCAAGAGTTTTGTTTTTTTTGAAAGGAGGTCGGAGAGTTCTCTTCCAATTAGAATTTAGGCAGTGGCCAGGCCTTAACTCTACCTGGAAGGGGGATTGTGTAAATCCGGGTGTTTTCTGCATCAGAATAACGCCCCAGTCGTTTTCACTTGGCAATTTGACCCTGTCACTATGAGAGCTGGAGCTAATTTTAATTTTCCCTCCAAACCCAACAGGAGCCTGGGAATGGGGCAGAGCACCATAATTCTATCCAGCTCTTTTACAAAACTATGCTTCTATCAATCCAAAAAACCTATAAAACCCTGTTTTACCAAAAAACAATAAACCTGTCACGTTAACGAATATTCAACCGTTTGAAACAACTAAATTATATTGTACTAAAATTCAACCCCAACACCGTCCCATCTCCCTATAAAAAAACAACTTTAAAAGTCACTACAAAAACTCTAAAAAACACCATCACCAAAAAAAAAAAAATGTTCCAGCCACCAACTACATTAAAAAAAAAAATTATAAAATATATAAAAACCTTCAATAAAAACTTAGTTGGTCCCCAGTGCCACCAATTCCCCAGAGCCATATTTCCCAGTTTGTCCAAAAAATGGGAATGCTGGCTCTGGCACATCCCTGGCCTCAGTTTCCCCTTCCATGAAATGGGAATTCTGGGTCTGGCACATCCCTGGCCTTAGGTTTCCCATCCAAAAAATGGGAATGCTGCCGCTGGAACATCCCTGACCTTGTGCCTTAGTTTCCTCATCCAAAAACTGGGAATGCTGGCTCTGGCACATCCCTGGCCTCAGTTTCCCCTTCCACAAAATGGGGATTCTGGGTCTTGCACATCCCTGGCCTCAGTTTCCCCACCCATCAGTTGGGAATGCTGGGTTCATCCCCAGCCAGGCTGGCACATCCTTGATGTTGTGCCTCAGTTTCCCCATCCAAAAACTGGGAATGCTGGCTCTGGCACATCCCTGGCCTCGTGCCTCAGTTTCCCCACCCATCAGTTGGGAATTCTGGGTTCATCCCAGGCTGGCACATTCCTGCCCGTGCTGCTCCATCCAGGATTCATGACCTACTTCCCCCCAGCAGAACTTTCTGCTCCACTTATTTGACCCAGCACCTTTTTGTTTACCTAAAACCGGGAATGTTTCCCCTCGGCCAAGCCGGGCACACACACAGGGAATGTTTGCTGGAGGCACAAACCTCTGCTCTGTGCATCCCTGGAGGAATCCAGAGCCTCTTCCCCGCTGCAAAATCCACCCTGGAAAGCTGCCACGTTTGGCTTTGCCCCCTTTTCCCCCCATCCCTCTCGTGGTGCTGGGGACAGGGAGCAGAAAGGTGACATTGTTCCATCCTGGAAGCAGCAGCAGCATCCCAGCTCCCGGGCTCTGTGGCTGCCTCAGTCATGGATGTTTGCATATGTTAAAAATATTTAGTCCAGTGCTAAAAAAAATATTATCCCCGAGCTTTTGGGGCCAGCTGAGCATAATGGCAGCTATGTGTGTCCGTGGGGCACACAGGGCTCCTCTTTGCCTCTGGAGCTGCAGCAGGGATGCCGGGAGTGATCCCGATGCCTGCTGCCTGCTGGGAATGCTCTTCTCCCCCTCGGAGAGGGGTTTGAGCCTGGGGGTGTGGGGATGTGCAGGGCAGGAGGGATGAAAGGTCAAACAAAGTGTTGGCTCCGGGAAGAAAGGGCGTAAAAACTGGGATGAGTGCTGTGTTGTCAGCTGGTGGAACTGGGATGAGCTGGGAATGGCCCCGCTCCCCAAAATCCATGGATACAGGATTTGGAATCCATGCAGGGGAGGGCTGACACCTCCCCAGCTCGTTCCAGGCTTTGCCCGTGGCCTGGAGGTGCCCAGAACTTCTGGGAATGGGGAGAAGCTTCCAACTGAGTTCCACAGAAAGAATTCCAAGGCTGAGAGTGTGGGAGGGAAAACATTTCCCTGTAGTAATGTCCCTGCGAGGAGCAGGAGAAAGGAGTGTGGAGTTTGCTCTGGCTGCGGGAGGAAGACAACAGCGAGCACGGCCACGGGATTTTTGTGCAGCAGCACTAAGGAATCATTTCCTCCGCTTTTTTCCCTTACATATTTATTTTTCAAGCGGGAAAAGGAGCTGGAGGAGGGCGTGGAGGTGAAATAATCCTGGCTGGAGAGCGTGAAGGGATCATTATACACCGTCCTTGGGCTTTCTTGGAGGTTTTTTTCCCCCCTTTTCCGAGGGTTCTGGGAGCAGCCTGTGGACACTGTGGCCATTCATGGCTCGGCTGGGGGTGTGTGGGGAGCAGGAGACGGGAATAATTCCTGCACAATATGGAGCAGGGAAAAATAGGCTGGTTGTCTGGGGTGGATGGAGCTCGATGTATGGAAGTGTGAGAGCATCAATGCAGCCATTTATGAGCGGGGCTTTTTTCCCCCCTGAACAAACTCCGCAGCTCCGAGGAAAAATGTAAATGTTCGGGAGCCCTCGGAGACAGAATTTCAGGAAGAAATAAGGACAGCTTTCAGTGCTGGGAGAGCAGCCTCCTGCAGCCCCTCAGTGCTGATCCAGGAATTGTTTTTCCCCCCACTTTCCTGCAGCTCCTCCGTGGTTCTCCCTGTCCCCATTTTAAGGGAATTGTGTCCCTTGCTTTGGAGCTCGGGAATTCCTCCAGCTCCGGTGCCACCAGCTCCCCTGGAGCAGAGTGAAAGGTTCCATTCATCCCTGCCCTGCTTCCCTTTGGATCACCACACCCTGGGCCTCTGCTCCACAGCTCCTCTGCTTTCCATAGCAGCATTCCCAGATGGAAGGATGAGAAGAGCTGGGAAGGGCTGGGAAGGGATGGGAAGGGATGGGAAGGGATGCTCCAACATTATTTTGGCATAGGAATAATCCCTCCAGCCTTGGTCTTTGATTTCCAGCCTGGAGCTGCTTGGATTGGGGGGTTGGAGGAGCCTGGAAGAACAAGAAAATGGGGAAGATGAGCGGTGCTGCTGCAAAATTCCTGTTTTCAGGTCCCTTCCAGCCCAAACCATCCTGGAATTCCATAAATCAAGCCCTGGCTGATGTCTGGGATTGGATCCTCAGCTCCTTCCTTGGAATTGTCTCACTGCAGTGGTGGGAACGTCCTGGAGGAGCAGAGAAACCAGGAAGCCAAATCCTGATCTCGTGGCAATTTGAGGATCCAATGCCAGAGATCAGCCAGGGCCTGATTTATGGAATTCCAGGATGGTTTGGGCTGGAAGGGACCTGAAAACAGGAATTTTGCAGCAGCACCGCTCATCTTCCCCATTTTCTTGTTCTTCCAGGCTCCTCCAACCCCCCAATCCAAGCAGCTCCAGGCTGGAAATCAAAGACCAAGGCTGGGGGGATTATCCCAATGCCAAAATAATGTTGGATCATCCCTTCCCAGCCTGATTTGATCCTGCAAATTCCCTGTCCTGCAGCAGCAGGATGCTGGGAGCCTCTGGATAAAAGGGATCAAATCAGGGGGAAAATGTTCCATGTGAACCAGCACTGATAATTCATATATAATTACAATTAATTAAAAATTCCACATCCAGCTGTACTTGGAAAACATTTTTAAGGATAAGATGAAGATGGTTTCGAGCCCGCCTGACTCCTGGAAAATTCCCATGTGAGTTAGATGAGCGTGGAAGAAATTCCGTGTGCCAAAGACCGCGGCATTTCCATCCTGCATCCAAAGCTGATGGGATTGTCCCACCTTTGGGGGGAAAAAACACAATTCCTTGGGAAGCAGGGAATTCTGAGGATAGTGGGGGGTTGTTTGAGTGCAGGTTTTAAGGGATATTTATTGATGAGGTGATTCCTGCAGGGCTGGGAAGGGAAAATCCAGCCCAGGGGTTTTGTTGTGCGCAGTGAGAAGCTGCTCTGGCACAATTCCGTGAGGGATCAACCCAAATCCACGCGGGAATTTTTAATTGCATCGTTTTGATCTCGGAATGAGGCTTCCAAAAATATCCAGAAGCCAGAGCCAAGAGCCAGGGCAGCTCCAGAGTTCCTCTGGATTTACCTCAGGAGGGTTTTTCCCTCCTCCATCCCTGCTCCTGGCTGGGAGTGCTCCATTCCCAGGGATATTTTCCACCTGGAAGCTGAAATCCAGCACAGGGCACCCTTTTCCCTGGAATATCTGGGATGGGTGCTTGGGTTTGCTGTTCAGGGGATGGATTGGGGAGTTTCCCTCAAGGAAAAATCAGGGAAAGAGCCCCAAATGTGTTGAGCTTGGAAAAGAAGGAGCTAAACCAGTGCAGCACTGGGAGAACTGGGAGAACTGGGAGAACTGGGAGAACTGGGATGCCACCAGCAGCATCCAGGGATGTTCCCCCATGGGATGTGCTGGAGGCAAAGTGGGAAAAAAAACCCAATATTTTATCCAAAATAGGACCTGGATGGAATTGTGAAAGTTTTGGATCTGAAGGAGTGGCTCTTAATTTAATTTATTTTTAATAGGTGTATATATATATTAATTTAATATA
>VWZS01003950.1:0-19705 GCA_013397075.1 Rhabdornis inornatus | reverse complement strand
TTACTCCTCAATTCCCTGTCTCACTACTCATAGCTGGCCCCTGGATCCCAGTCTCCCCAGATGCTGTCACCTGGATATATGAACCCCCGAGGCCCCAGCCTTGCTCCAATTGCTGGTACAGACCATTGTGTGCATGTGCACTCACACACACACACACACACACACGCACACACAGCTGGCCAGGACTTCCCAGGTCCCAGTAGCTGACTCCTCCCAATGCTCTCACCCTGAGGGATACACAGGCGCCCCTGCACCCAGACCTGGACCTTAGGGACTCGCTCACCCACTTGCTCTCAGTCCACTTCACCTACTCCCTCATCTAGTCCAACTTGATCTTCACTAGTGATCACATTCACTCACACACCAACTGCACTTGTTCCACTTGCTGGCACCATGGATACACAGGCCCTCCAACTCATGGTCTGATTCCAGTTGCTGCACTCAGCCCCCCATGCACACACATACAGAGAATAGAGAGCCCTCTGCCAGGAAAGAGTTAGAAAGGAATTTAATAAGAAGATAGACTGTACTGATCAGGCACAGGGCATAGCCAGACAAGTGTACTGACCAGCAAACTACACGTGACTGGCCCTTTTTATCCCCTTACCCTTCTATTTGTCCATACTTGTTCCTCCCCAAATCACCTAAACCACTCCCTTGTCCTGCCTTTGGTTCCTCCCCTAAACATGCCGTAGTAACTTCTGTGTAATCCCATCCCAAACTGCTTTTCCCCTGTATCTCATAAAAAGTCCCACTCCTAGGCAGCAACCTCCCTTAAGTCTGGTGATCTGGTGAGATCTGGTGATTTGGAGAGCCGCTCCCAATGACTCATATTTCTCGGTGCTTCTTCTAAAATAATCTATGGTGTATAAACATACTTGGAGATGTTAATATTTTGGTCACTCAGAATAATGTACCTATATTTTAGAACCATGATGGTTACTACATTAGTGAGGGTTGTTTGACTGCATACGTGCAATATGCGCTTGCTCTAAAAGGGACACTTTGGTTAAGAACTAACTAAATTAAATTTTATAGCCAAGCATATTAAAAAACTTTGCTATTCACAGTACTTCATCCAAATTGCTTAAAATGCAAGCCATTCAAGTATGCAGACTTTCAAAGGAAACTGAACTAACTGCTATGCAAGTTCTAGAAATTAACTTCTTTCAGATATTGAAGAAAAAAATTGCTAGGCCTTTCTAGGATAAAAACCTACATCTGTATAAAGTTGTAAAGAGACTTTCCATGCTATTAAAGTGCAATATTACATCTGAATTTTCAATCTGCACAGACAGTGCCTCCTGACTGAAAAAAACCCTTCTCTTATAATCTCACATAGTTAACAAGAATGACATAGCCATAAAGTGAATAACTTTTTTTTTCAAAGCTCTTTCCTTAAATAATCATTCCATAAATAAATGCAGAAAAAAGACTTTATCTGGTTTGGACATTGCTCTAAGGGAGTTGCCATAATGAATTATTCAGTGACAATTTGAGAAAGAAAGGAAGGTGAAGACACAAAATGGTAGCAGGGTGACAAACAAAGATTGCTGTGGAGAGGAGTTTCAGGAAAATGGATCCAGACAAAAACTCAATTACATAATGAAAACGATCCTGTTTCACTGTTAAAGCTTCTGATAACCCATTAGAGTAAGTCCCTAACCTATAAATCACCTTGTATTGCATCCTCAGGTGATGACCTAAAACCCTATGAAACTTTCAGTGACTAGTTTCTTCCTCTTTTTTAGCTAAGGAGTGACCAAAAGAAATCATCCCCTTTGTTATAGGTCTGAAAAAATATCGGAAATTATTATATGTAAACAAATACCCCGGTGGCCTCCGAGCGATTAGCTAATTGCTGCCACCCCGGGCCCTGGAAGCCAGTGGACCCTGGGTTCTCCGAAATTTCAGGAGAGGAGAGATCTATGACCTCTCTGATGGCCTGTGGGCACGGCCTGAGTCCGCACTCCGGCCCAGCTCTTCTCCGTCCTTGCTATCGGCCGCGCCAGACCCCGAGAACCGCCTCCTCCCGGGGGCCGCGGCGAGGGCCTCGGAGTGAGGACACTGCTGTTTTGCACGTCTCCGTAAAGCGACGAGGCGTTGCTGGACAGCTCCGGAGCGCAGCGTAGTGCTTACGTTCTAGAGACGGCGCGGATGTGTGCGGCCGCGGCGGGACCAGGAAGTCCCGCCGCGACTGCCTTTCCTCCCAGAGGGCGATCCCGGAAGCGAGCTCAGCGAGCGCTCTCCCCGCCCACCTTGGGATCCCCCGACTTTCTGTGGCGTGGGACACACTGGCGGCAGGGCGGGGAGTGAGGGTGACACTTATCTGCGGGAGTGGTAGCAGACGGGATCCCCGCGCGGGAGGGGGAAGGGCGGATGGGGGAATCTGTCTGCCGTCTCACGCCGCAGCCGATCTCCCCCGACGAGATGCGCCTTGTTTTGGTCCGCCCGACCAATCGGCTGAATTCTACGGAAGACGGGATGGGCCCTTCGTGGAGGCAGCAGGCCTCTCCCCTGTCGACCATAACGCATTGCGCAGGGTGTACCACCACCGCCTGGTGCTCCTGCGGCTTTAACGCCTCTGACATGGAAACACCATTGCAGTTCCAGACGGGCTGCTGCTCTCAGCAGCAGCAGCAGCAGCAGCAGCAGCAGCAGCAGCAGCAGAAGCAGCAGGGCCAGGACAAGCAGAGTCTTCTTCAGCAGCCACAGCAGCAGCAGACCCCATGCCTCCAGTGCAACAACTTCACCTACTATGAGGCCGCTGTGGCAGCAGCGAGGGATAACCTGCCCTCGCTGCTCTGCCCTTCTTCGCTTCTCTCGGGTGCCCTCAGGACTCACTCCTCGCCTCTCTCCACTTCTGCCTCCTCCCAGCAGAGTAGTCAGTTGAACGTCAGCAAGCTCACTCCCTCCAGCCATGCCGGCTCGTCCAGGCAGCACCACCAGTACCCCCAGTACCAGCAGTGCCGTAGCCTGCAGCAGCAGCAGCAGAAGCAGCAAACAGCTAGTCCCAGCAGCAGTGTCAGCAGCAGCAGCACCCACCATCATCGCTACCAGCAGCGTCGGGAGAGCAATCCCTTCGCTGAAATAACCATGAGCAGCTGCAGGTACAACGGCGGCATCATGCGGACGCTCAGCAACCTGAGTTCATCCCGCAGGAACCTGCACGAGCTTGACTCCGAGTCTCAGCCGCTCCAGCCGCCGCTCGCCGCTGCTCCGGAGACCGTGGTCTCCAAGTCCGAGCACAACAACTCCAACAACCTGGCGCCCTACGGCTCCGGCGGCACGAACAATGACGGGGGCAAGTCCAACAAGAAGAAGAACCAGAACATCGGCTACAAGCTGGGGCACCGCCGGGCGCTCTTCGAGAAGCGCAAGCGCCTCAGCGACTACGCGCTCATCTTCGGCATGTTCGGCATTGCAGTCATGGTGATCGAGACGGAGTTGTCCTGGGGCGCCTACACGAAGGTCCCTGCCACGCCGTCGGTCCGCCTTCCTCTCGCTCTTGGCACGGTCGACGCAGCCCAACCCCCGGCCCTCCCGCCCCTTCCGTGGGTTCCGCGTCCGTTCCGGCATTCGGGAAGGCGGCTCCGCAGGCAGCTGCCTCTCCTGTCAGCCGTTCAAATCCTTGCGCGGCGGGACCGTTCAGCCCTCGCCCGATCCTGCCCTGAAGCGTCCCTCGCCCCAAGGAGAGGTGACGGGTGCCCTGACCCCCCCGGCACCGCCGTGTGGGGCCTACTGGTCCTCCGCCCTGAGACGAGATGCTCACCCCGCGGCTCTGCAACCGTGAGGCGAGGTGTCCCCTTTCCCTGGCCCCGCCGTGAGGCACCCTCCGGCCCCGACACTGAGGCGAAGCGATCCTCCCTCCCCTCCCAGTTCGGGCTCCGCTGCTGGCACTGGGGCTGGGGAGCCCGGCGGGGCGAGAACGATTCCGCGTGTGCGGGTCTCTGATGGACAGTGGTGTCTTTCTGTTGCAGGAGTCTCTGTATTCCCTCGCTCTAAAATGCCTTATTAGCCTCTCCACGATTATCTTGCTTGGGCTCATTATTGTATACCATGCAAGGGAAATTCAGGTAATTAATTAACTTTATGAATTGCTGAGTGTTTACATATTTGTGATTGCAGAGTCAGTTTTTCTAAAGGCTTTATTGTGGTAAGTACTTTTTGTTTCCTGCTGATTCAGAAAACGAAAGGAATCACTTAATGCTTCCTGAAGTTCAGTGAACGTACTTCATCCCTGGAGAGAAATAACATTGCATTGCCTGATAGGGACTGTTACCTGTGATTATGCTAGTGGGATCACTTCGTTCTGAGGTTATAGCACACTTTATGACGTACCTGCTGTTTTCTGTAGCAGATGTAGGGCAACAGCCTTATTTCCAAGTGACTAAATGTCATGCTGTGAATTTTCTCTGGATAGCAGGGCTAGCTATTAGGAAAGAGGCATCAGTAACTTCTAGGTATGTAATCTTCACTGTGCTGTTTCAGATGCTAGCATAGACTAGAATATTTAAAAAGAGGGGGAAACCTTATGTCGGATTTGTTTTATTTAATGCCATAGAAATTACAGTCACCAGGAAATGTGACAGAGGAAAGCTGTCAAGACAGGTAGGGCTAAAGGTAAAGGGGGTTTAATGATCAAAGCTGTAGAGCAAGTCTAAAAATACTGTCACATGTCCTGTCCCAGTGTTTTGCCCGTGGGTAGGGTCACAGACACAGACACCAACTTAAGGAATAGTGTAATTTGCTATAATGCAAAACTGCAAAGAATCACAAAAGGGTAAGCTAAGCAATGCACATAATCATTGCTACAAAAGATTGCCTATAGTGATTAAGAAAGATACATCACCAGTTACCCTAATACTTTACCATTGTCGAAATCCGCAAATAATCCACTGTGGGGGAAGCTGTCACAGCGGAGGACTGGAGAACCACGCCCAGTAACTGGGAAATTCTGCGGTGCATCCACCTTGCAGGCCACGAGGCTCCCCCACTTTGCTGTGACAGTAGCCCAGCTTTTATACTGTTAAACAAACAAGCTGACAAAACTTCTAATTTCATTCTCCTGTTGGCTTTCTCCCAAAGCCTGGCCAGGGCTCAGGAGGAACCAAAGGAGTTGTCTTTGATCCTATACCCCCCCTAATTAGGCCAGATGTGGCCTTGTCTGGTTTCTAGATACGGAAAAGTAAATACGTGTTTTGCCAATAAATGGACACATATAACAATACTTCATTTACGAGCATATATATATAGAAAACATTTGGTTGGAATGTTCATCTAGAGGTCGACTTTGGCTCAGGGCCTGCCTGTTGTTCAGTCCTTAGTACTTCACCCAGTGTCTGGGTTTAGGGCAAATTTGGGAGGAAGCCTCTGAATGGGGTCCCTCTAGGAAACAGATTCAAGCAGTCCCTCCCCCAACTGGTTCGGGGAAATATTTCCTTGGAGACAAGTGGAAAAGAACTGTTTATTTAACAGGAAAAGCACTTCCCAGCACAAAAGTGAACAATACTAAACAGCAAAACCTCTCACCGCTCCGAAGGGATGACAAATTCAGAGGAGTCCCTTTCGTGGATTGCAGCCCGGCTCTGTTCTCAGTCCCTCTGGTGCTGGGAAATGCCACAGCACAGGCCAGGCCTGGTGGGCCACAGGTGTGAGCTCCCGGTGCTCCTCCGGGTTTTCAGTCCAGAGCAGGTTCGAACAATTCCAAGAAAAAGAAAAAAAAACCACAGTCCAGGGAGCTTCTTTGCCTCAGCTAGCGAGAAAAACTAACCAAAAGCAAAGGGGAGAGCTCTCTCCTGGTGTCCACTGCAGACAACACGGTCTGTGTGAAGCATGCTGGGGAGCAAGTGCTGTCTCTGATAACAAACTCTGCACCTCTTCTCTCCCCTTCACTCCTGAAACCAGTCTTAAAGCTGCAGAACTCAATATTCAACACCAACAGAACATACGATTGGGGATAGAAGCATCATAAAGTCACCCCAAGACACCCAGGTACTTAGTTCCAATTTCGGTGGTATTTTTTTAATTAAGAAATTACGATTTGACATTTCAGTTAAATAGAAATGTGTAAGAGAGAGTTTTCAAAGTTTTGAGGTGAAAAATACCTTATTTGTAGATACATTGGTGTTTTTGCTATGTCTAATTAGAGATACCTTGGGTTACAGGCAGAAATGACAGTTTTCAAGGGCAAGAATGTTTTTTTCAGCAGTAGCAATTGGCAAAAAAGAGAAATTGAGAATTGTATAGTACCCTTCTTCTATGCTGTAATTCTAATATGAAAGGACACCATAGTCTCCTCCTTAGACTACTGTTAGAGAAGTATTGTACTACTGAAGACTCTTTGCCAAATGGGATCCTGTTCTGCAGTCCATACATATATGAAAAATACTATTTCTGTCTTAGAACCCAGCTTCTTTGCATTGATAGCAAAGATGGACAGCTGTTTAATATTATTGTACTCAATAAGCAAATGTTTGGTGACAGAGCATCACTACGAACTATTGGAATACTGATGAAGAGGTTTCTTTTATTTGTGTAAAAATAAATAAATGTACCTGCTGCAATGTGGGAGCCTTGTTCTCCAGTGTGCCTTGCTATAAGTTGTGCTTGAGGCACTAAGAACAAAGTTGAAAAAACCCAACTTCTGTAAATATTTGAATTATTCTATGTATTTTCAAGAAACTTTAAATAGAAAACAAAACACAACATAACCAAATAGTCATAGGTTTCTGTATGCATAAGCTTACAGTAGATAGTTACTTCAACATTTGCATACTTTTTCCAGCTAATTGGATACACATTTTCATTCTTTCAGAGGTTTGTTATGGATCAGAAAAATCAATATTTTAAAAAACTCCAGTTGTGTTTCTAATTTTTTTAAATTGATCATTGAAAAGAACTCCTTTATGTATGAGACTACATGGAAGGAGTTGTGCAATTACGTAACTTAATCAAGACTAATGTAGTTTTCAACACTGCCTGACACTATAGAATACAAGCATACTTTTTTGTTAAACAGTGCTACTCTATGGTTTTGTCTGAGAGCTACTGTAGGCTGCAGTACTCATGTCAAGGCTCGGAGTAATCTGCAGCTCCGAAGGGCTCTGTCATTCATCTTGAAAATGAAGGGAAGTTTTGTTTTCAAGGACACTATTGGAAGGAAAGGCCATTGCACCACCCTTAATATGTTAGATATCTGATAGATTTTTAATTTCAGCACAGTATGTTTATATATGCACACTTGACTTTCTAAAAAATAAGATGAAAAACACACAGAGGAATATCTATATCCATCTATGGTGCTAAATTTATTACACCTTAAATATGAAAACAAAACTTATGTTTAGAATATTTTAGCTTAGAAATGCACAGAACCTACTCCAAGTGAAAGAAAATACTGCATAAGCCAAACAATGTAATGGTCTTCGAATAATCTTTAAAACTGTTTTCTGAAGGGATACTTGCCTTTAATTTGGGAAAATATCCTGCTACGTGCAGTGGAATATTTTTTGAATCGCGTCTGTAGAATCATGCCCTTAGATGGTTGATTGTGTCCTGGAGCACCAGCTGTTTGCTGACCTTGTTCAAATTTAATCCTTTACTTTATCTGTAACTATAGTGTAAATTTTCAGGAATTCATCAAGACAATAAATTTTGTTGTACAGAACAGAATGGCAATGTATTTTGCTTGCAGTGTGGTATGTTTCATAGTCTGATAGAAGCAAACCTACCTGAACGAAAAGTAGATTTTCCTGCAAAATGTGGGCTAAAATATGCTGAGAAATAAGACGAAAGTTTAGCAATTAGTAGTGCCTGCAGATTTTATATGTAGAAGCACCTGGTGATATAAAATGTCTGTTAACCAAAATCAGCTTATTCCTTTGTTTTTTTTTCTTTTTCTCAGTAGTCTCTTCTCTTCTTTCTCTTCTCTTCTCTTCTCTTCTCTTCTCTTCTCTTCTCTTCTCTTCTCTTCTCTTCTCTTCTCTTCTCTTCTCTTCTTTTTTCGTTTATAAGCATTAGAGGAACAGGAGCACTTTCAGTATATAAGGGGTGAGGTTGGGGTGTGTGTCCTCCGCCTCCTTTTCAGCACCGCAGACAGCACCGCACGTTGCACATTATCCGGGGCACCCTTGCCTGGGCTGGGCCTGGCTCAGAGTAACCTGTGGTGCAGGGACAGCGGCCGCCAGCCTCCCCTGCTTCCCTCCCGTAGTACCACTGTCATGGTTTTGATTTGCTAATTAAGATATACTCATTTTCTGTTGTGAGACAGAACCAGGAGTAGAAGCAAGGCAGGCCTAAAACTTAAGAGGGTATAACAATAAATTTATTAACTACACAAAGGGGAAAAAAAAACATCCAGAGTAAGATTGTCAGACCATTCTTTCCTTCCCTTTCTCAACCTTCATAACAACAGAACAAACATACAAGAAACTGCTTCAATTAATTCCCAACTCAAACAGTCCCTTCTTCCGTTCGCTTTGGAGTGAGAAGCTTCCTCTTGTTAGGCTATAGGGATTTTTTCCACAAGAAAGTAGAAAACAGTCTTCTCGTGGTTTCATTTTCACGATTCTGCATCTGCCCGGATATTTGCAGTCGTGGCACTCCTCCCAACTCCACAGCCTTCGCAAAGCTGTACTTGTGGGTCAATGGTCAAAATACATGGGGTATTACTTTTAAGAATGAAATGTTCCAAAGCAAAGGTTCTCTTCATCTCTTTTCTCTCTGTTCATGCTTCATTCTCTGAAAACCGAGACTCCCCTTCTTTCCTCGGGACAACGGATTCTCAACACAGGTGCTTTTGGTCAAATGATTTATCAAATGGAACATTTCCAACCCCCCCCCCATGTCTTTTTCCATGGTTTATAGGAATATTCAGTACATCAGTTCATCCCTACAATCTTACAAAAGGATTTTCAGCCATTTTCACAGCATCTCCTCATTCTCCTTCCATCTAAAAAACTTAAGACTTAGCTTTTGCTTCACTGACTTCAGAGTATCTCCTTTTTCCTTTTCACTCCAGGGAGGATTGAAAAAGTCCGCAAGTCTCATCTGAACATTAAAAGAGTTAAGATTTTTGCACAGGGAAAAGAAAAAAAACCAAGGCCACAGTGCTGGAGCTTTGCCAGGATCTCAGAAACCAGCCACGCTGGGGAAGGGGGGGGAAGCGGCTGGGATTTTTATATTAGTTTGAGTCTCTCTGGTCACTGTCCATGGCCACCCCCTCTCTCTCCCTCTCTGCCAGGACATGCCAGCTCCCCAGACAGGGGGCCCGGCCCGGCCCCCCTGCCAGGCCCACAGGCCTGCAGTGGAGCCAGGCCAGGGCCCTGTTACCTGCACTGCTGCCGGAAAAGCCAAGAGGGCCCAGTTCCGGATTACCTCCTTCAAAATGTGTGTTCACGGAGCGAACTAACTTTCTTCAATTGGTTCTTCACACTGTCAATAACCAAACCAGCCTCCAATTGGTTACTATTAACTCCCAGGGGAGTAGTCACAGAGAAAACTCCTCTTTGAGTTTTTTCCTCCCCAGGTCAAACTACGACAACCACCAAGTGAGTTCTCCTGCTGCGTGACGGCACATGCATAATTTTGAACATACTTTTACCCTCGCATTCTAAAGCTATTAGCAAAACAGATTCATTTTTATATTCTATGAAACAGCTCTGCATTTGACAGACAAAAGTCTCCAGAATGGCATAGCTGCAGTATTTAGACAAAAATAACTGGCTGCTGTGCAGTTTTGTGAAAAATTGAAAATGTTAAAATGCTTTTTTTCAAATAGATTTTCAGTGATTACTGTTAGTTATTCTGTATTATTAGCTATTAGTGTTATTATTAGTATAATAATAAGGACGATTAGTGTTTTTATTAACTGTTCTGTATTATTAGTTATTAGTGTTATTATGTATTATTATTAGTTAGCGTATTAGTTATCCTGTTATTCAGGAGCTATTATATTTATTAAGTGTGACTTAATGTTAAGATTATAATAACAACCAAATTAAGCCAGGTAGTTTCAAATGATGATTCTTAGCCTACATTATCATTACAAGAAAAGAGGATAAAAACACAAACAATGCTTCCTTCACCTCTCTCCTTTTCCCAGGAGAAAAGCCAGATGAACAACAGTAATGATGTTGGAGCCAAGTATGGTGACCGCCCCAAATCTGTGTATTCTCATTTTGGTTCATTGTTGTCGTGCTTGTAATGTTGTTAAAAACATCACACTTGGGAGATTATGAAATATTCATTACTGACTCCCTAAGCTTGTGTAATTGCTGATTCAGTTTGGAAGACTGGTAGGAAAAATGTAACTCATTGTTATCTCAGTCTAGAACAGGTATTTCTCTGACTACTGCTCCAGTTGTGAAATACACTTTTGAAGAGGTAGAGGAGGGAAGAGCTTAGAAGATAGTATCACCCTATTATAATAATAATTTACAATGTATAAATTGCCCACTTTATGCATAAACAGTTTGTTACTTCATGGTTGTCCTGGTTTTGGATGTGATAGAGTTAATTTCTTCTATATAATTAAAATAGAAGCCTACAACATGATTAAAATTTTTGTTTCTAGACAACTTAAGTGTTCCACATTTCCCTAATGCAATTTACTGTTAGATTAACAGTCAGGTGACACTGAAGAGACTTTTTGATAACAGTTCACATGGTAAAGCTGCATTTTTTTCTTTACTTTTACTGAGAAAATAGACCTCTGTCTCTCTCTTGTACTGCTACAGGCATAAATGCTTTTTAAATGTACAAATGTCCAATTCCTGAAGTTTTACTGTCACTTCCTTATATTACTCAAACAATTAAAACCAAAATTCTCCAAGGTTGCTAGTAAGATGTATTTAATTCCCTTTTGTTGGGTATTCTGTCACAGCCTGGTATTTCTTGAAAGATGGCTGTCACAGGGTAGGAGGGCTATGTCCACTGGGATACTTTTACTTTGATGATGGACTAATCAGGGTATCCCTTCTATTACCTTTCTTGAATAACGGTAGCCTGTGTTCTTCTGGACTGAATCTGAACCTTTTTTCCCTCTTCCCTTGATACAGATGCTCTCGCTCACACAGAAAAATGAAAATTGTTGATATTTGGCAGAAATGAATAGAACTCTTCTTTATTTTGTGTGTGTGTGTGTGAATTGAGATTTCTAAACGTTTATAAATTGGACTGCTAGATCATGCTCAAGTAGAACTCCTATGGAAAGTCATGCAGACTTCAAAGTTAAGGTTAAGCTGTTGTTGTCACAGCAGAGTTCATTTTTAGAATTCAGTCCATCACTTTCCAGGTCTCCAGGGAGAAAGCGCCCTCAGTCCCTAGATTGTTCTGAAGTGCTGGGAAAAATCATGTGATACTGATGGATTTGGAAAGAAGCATTTTGTTGTGGTTTGACACCGGCTAAATGCCAGGCACTCAGGAAAGTCGTTACTTCACTCTCTCTTGCTCTCAACTGGACAGAGGAGAGGGGAAAAAAATTAACAAAGGGCTCATGAACTGAGATAAGGACTGGGAGAAAAACACTCTAAGAGGCAAAACAGGTTCAAATTTAAAGGTATAAAGTAAATTTATTATTAACAGAGTCAGAGGAGGATAATGAGAAGTAAAATAAGCCTTTAAAACACCTTTCTCCCCCCCTCCCCCCAGCCCCTCCCTCTTTCCCACCAACTGCACGGGGAGACGGCATAGGGGTTTTGATCAGTTCGTCACTTGAGATTTTCTTTTGTTTGCTCAGGGAGAGGAGTCTTTTTTCTGCTATGCCATGGGGTCCCTCCCACGGGCAAACAGTCTTCCCAAAACTGTTGTAGTGTGGGTCACTTTTAAAGATAGGTTGTTCTGCTTTGGAAGCAAGGGCTTTCTCTCCCTGTCTCTGGAAGCAGGGGCCCTCTCTCTCTATTTGGGTCTCCTACTGGATCACAGCCCCTTCTGGCATCCACTCGCTCTGGCGTGAGTACTTTTCCCACGGGCTGCAAGTGGATCTCTGCATGCCCCGTGAACTTCATGGATTACAGGGGGTCAGTTTGTTTCACCATGGTCCTCACCACGGCTTGCAGAGGAATTTCAGCTCCAACGCTTGGAACACCTCCTCCCCTTCCTTCTCCACTGACCTTCGTGCCGCCATCTTGTTCTCTCTTACATGTCTTCACTTCGTCCTCTTCCCTATTTAGAAGAAAAACTGCTGCCCGTAGGTACCGTTGTCAATAAGCTCTACTAATTCAAAGATTTTTGCAGCATCCCACAGCACCGAGACATTGATTTCATCTAGGTTCCGCGTCGGGGAATCGCTCACCATGTATTCCGCTGCTGGCCATGTGGCCCCGCCGCCATCGCGTGGGCAGTGGCGGCTGCCACGGCACCAGCGCTATTTAACACCTCTTTTCATGTGGGGCGTTGGGAAGGAGAAGCCACCGCCCCTGCCCTTCTGCCCACAGCACGGCTGGCTAGGGGCAGCCAGGCAGGCAAGGCTCGCCATGGGCTGCACAGAGATGGCGGCGGCACCACGCCATCCCTGGAAAAAACTGCGCGTGCACTGTTATGATTTTCTTCTTAAATATGTCATCACAGAGATGTTACCAACCTCTCTAATTGGGCCAGCAGCATGTCCATCTTCAGAGCCATCAGAGATTGGCTCTGTCAGACACGGTGGAAGCTTCTAAACAGCTTCTCACAGAAGCCACTTCTGTGGCCCTCTCCCGCTACCAAAAAATCAGGCCGTGCCAAATCAACACACATTTTCAATCTTCATTAATGTTATGGAAAATTATCACACGTATGAGCCCAAATATCTTGCTGAAGACTCAAGAGTTTTCTCCTTTTCCCTGTCTCCTGAAAACTTGAAGAAATGGAGCAGGCAGTACTAGTGTCAGGAAAATTAATCCACAAACACCAGAGGTTTATGTCCAAATAGGAGACAGAGAAGTCCTGTAACTTTATTCGAATAAAGGGAGAGGCCATGGGGCATTCCCCATGGGGTCTCTCAAAATGTTTAGGGGACACAGCCTCCTTTTTATCCTAATTTCCTGGCCGCATTTTCCCTCTCTCTTTCCGCATTGGCTGAGGTACGTGAGAGGTACAGACTCCACAAAATGCCTAATATCTAAACCCCCCTTCTAATGTATACTCCCCTCCCCCCTTTTTCTTTTTCCTTGTGTCTCTGTTCTTTTTCTCTAAATCCAGAGATTTAGCACAGTCTTGAGTGAGTAACTGTCTGTGTCAATTAGTGGAATTCCTATGGAAGTTATTGTTCCCTCCATTGCTTCTTTCACCTCTCCGTATCTGGCCTTATCTACCATCAGGCTCACAGTTTGTTCGTAAAGACACCTCCTTCTCATTCCTTTCCATCCCTTCTCTTCTTATTTTCTCAATAATTGTTTTTACAAACCTTTGTCTTCATTGACTTAACTTTCTGTTCCTGGGTCCTTTTTAGTTTTGCAATTATTTGCAGTGACATCATTTTCTGTCCTTTTGTAGCCATTTCTGGATCTGTAGGCATGGCTACTACCTGCATCCCCTTGATCACATGTTGAAGAAGTTGCACTAAGCAAGGGATCATACATGGTAAAACGATGGGAGTTGCTACATCACATAAGAGGGCATAAAAGCATTCATTTAACCCATAGTCCACCAGGTAACCACGAAAACATTTCCCATTCTCATCTTTTCCACCTTTGGACTGGTACATGAGATAACTTTCTTATTCCCGTTGTTATTTGTTTCACCGCTTTTCCATTGTCATCTATTCGCAAACAGCAGTTTGAGTCATTTAATTTGCCACACACTCCCCCTTCTTTTGCTAATAGATGATCTAATACCATCCAATATTGAAATATTGCATTCCTCATCTGAGTGGATTGGTCAGCAAGAAGGTCAAGGGCTGTAGCTGTCTGGTTGGTTATTATTTCAAAGACAGCTTGTAACCTAATTATCCGATTTAAATTATAAATGGGTTGTCTGGCACCTGATATTAATTCATTAGAATTCAATGTGGCTAGTCCATAGTGTTGTATGATTCGCTCAGGTGGCCATTCATCTTTTACTCACTTTTGGGTGCTCCCTCCAGTCAGGGCTGCATCAATTTACCGCTTTTCTCTAATTGGATTATCATATATCTTGATTCCTAACTGATTTCCCTGAACTTGTGGTAGCAGAAAGAACAGCGGTCTAATATACCCTACATAACATATCCCTGACCAGTATGGAGGTAGCCTGCCGTAGGCACGTTGGCCACAAATCCAATAATGCCCTTTCAAAGCCCAGGTCCTGTTGGCAAAGGGGCCTTCCCACTTTTCATCATCAATTGGTGGGTCAAAATACAGCTCGCTTCCTGGGCCTAACGGTCCTCCAACAATAGGTGCCCCACCACAAGAATCACAATATTTGCATTTCCAAGCTACCACATGAGGTTTCCACTTGCAGTTAAATCCCAGATCTGTTTTGTTGGATGTGGACCAGAACTTATTAAAAAGAGTTCGAGTTCCATTCCGATGTTGCCGTGTCCTCTGATAGTCACGGAAAACATGTGTCTTACTTGTGGAATTATCTCGGGGGCATCTTAAAAATAAGTGTTAAAAAAACCTGTCCTTCCCTATTGCTTTACAGCTTTCAAAATCCCTTCGGTAATTACAGTAGGAACACGTTACCCAGCTACCATTAGTGAGCTTAACATGTGTTTGATTCCATCTGCCTCGATATTTAGAACAATTCTAAGGAGGGAAGTTGGGGGTCCAACAGTCTAAACCCAAAGATAAAGTCCAGTCACAAACACTTTTTCCCATGTATATGCCTCCTGTCCTATTTAGACAATAAATGCCTCTTCCAGAAGAACGAAGCCACCATGGACTTCCTTCCTCATCCCAAAATCCTCTTCCATTATGGACTTCACTCAGGGTGCTGACCCACCATTTAGGCTCGACTGGGCTGGCCACCCATGGTCAGTCTTCATATCCTCCTGGCCCTCCACAGACCCAACAATTGCTAAGGTTAAAGGTTTTTGCTACTGTCACAGTTTCAGTTCAACCAGGCAGAAACGCTAATTTAGTGTAGTGGTTTTAATTTGCTAATTTGAGGTTTCTCGGCTAATGCATCAATTTATTGTGGTGGGTTTTAGTGCTGGCCAAATTGCCAGTGCACCCACTAGAATTATTTATTCATTTCCTGCTGTGAGATAGGATTAGGAGAAAGGCAAAACAGGCTCAAACTTTGAAGGGTATAAAGAAGAACTTTATTAACAGAAACTAAAAGAGAAAATAATAAGAATCAAAATAAAACTTACAGAACACTTCTCCTCCTCTCACCCTCTTTTCTTTCACACTGACAACGTACAGAAACAAATCAGTCAGTTTACCATCTCCAAAAAAGTCTTTCTCCAATTTACTTAGGGAGAGGAGTATCTCTCTTCAGTCTATGGAGACTTCTCCACAAGAAACTGTTTTCTCGTGGCTTCAATGTCACAGCGATCAGCCGCCCGGGAGAATGGAAATGTGATCACTGTGTACAAGTCCCTCCCCTCGAGAAACAGCTTTCCACACAACTGTTTTCAAGGGCCATATCAACCTATGGGGTACACTTTAAGGATTTAAGCAGTCCAAAAGCAGAGGGTCTCTTCATATATTCCTGAGATCATCTTCATGTCTGGGAACAGATTTCTTCTTCTTCCCTGGGGGCAAAGGGCATTACACTCTTCTGTCTGTTCAGACTTCTCATGGGATCACAGCTACTTCAATGTCTGCTTACTTCAGCACAAATGCCTCTGCTCATGTCTACAGTTAGAACATTTCATCCACCCCATATGCAGTTCTATGAGTTACAGGGAAAAAAGAGAGTCTGATTTATCAATCATATCTTCTTCATCGCTTACAAGAGAATTTCAGTCCAAGACATCTCCTCTTCCCTTCCCTCAACTGGGACCTGACTCTTCCTTCCGGTCTCACTTTGATGTCTCCATGTTGTTTTCTGTGCGTGTCTTCATCTCTGTCCTTTTCTTTTACTCAAGAGAGAGAAGGAAAGGTCTGCAAGTCTCATCTGTGCAGTGAAAGAGTTAATAGCTGGCCCGGGCCTGAAGATGGTCATGTGATCCCTGCCAGGTGGCGGCCCGGAGCTATTTACAATAGAGTCTTTCGGCAGCCATGCCGTGCGGGCCGTGGTGAGGTGGGCTCAGCTTGCCCGGAGCTGCTCCCAGGGCCCAGCGGACCCCAGAGCTCGGCTTGGGGTGGCAGCAGGGCAGGGCTTATGTCAGCTAGATGTTAGCAGCAGCAGCAGCAGCAGCAGCAGCAGCAGCAGCAGCATTTCAGCCGAGCTGCTTTGGGCCATCTGGCCTTGCTGGGGGGAGGCTAGGATCTTAGCAGCCAAGCAGGCCTCCCCTTCCTAGCAAACGCCGAAAGCCCTGGCTGGAACAGGGCCCGGTGGGCTTTTTCGACCCCTGCGTCAGAGACCACCCTGCCCTGCCCGGCCCGGCCCGGCCCGGCCCGGCCCGCCCAACCGCGCAGAAGGGCCGGGCCAAGCTGTTATCTGAATCGAAATAGGAAGGGAAAGAGACCTTTCCCGGGCTTTGTTAGTTTTTAAAATGCGTGTTTACAGAGGCGTGTTCAGCCTTCTCAGTGACTTAACAGGTTGTCAGTTCTAAAAATTAATCACTGATTGTTTTTTGTCAGACATAGAGGAAGCTCTCAGCATCTTGTTAAAAAAAAATTATTTCCGTGGGTCTCTCCTTCCTTCCTCACTAAATGTCTTATGTGCAAAACCAGCTCAGCTACTTCTACTCCTAGGACTAGAAAACGATTCTCCCATCTCTGGCTCAAGCCTAACTGACAATATAAAGGTAAAACCATTAAGAAAAACATTCTAATGGTGTAATCTAATCTCCTAATCTAATTTTCATGTTGTCTTCTGTACCACCTGTGGCTAGTGAAGGCACAGAAACAACTCAACATAAAGAAAACAGTGACAGCAAGGATTAGCCCCCAGATGACTGGAGATCTGAAAGAAAGGATGTGCATACAGGCTATTTCAGCAGGCAGTCTGTGGGTAGGCACATGATCCTGTATTTGCTGAAGTAGTTGGAAATGCTTCTGGCCACCCTGGTAGCTGACATACTATTACCAGAAGATATTTAAACCTTGCTGCTCAGGGCATTTTGGTAAAATCCACCTGGCATCTTTGGAAAGGGGCGTACAGCCCAAGGCCTCCTTCCTCTGGCAATTTTCTTTGTAACCCTATTATTGGTTTTAGCACAAATCAAACAACCCTCTGTAGCGCGCTTTGCCAAAGTAAAAAGACCCACAGCAACATACATCTGGAGGAAGGCTTCTGCCAGTCCTCAAGAGCTCCAATGACTCCCTTCATGGAGTTGTTTTAATATCTGTAAGGCCAGAGCTTTTGGTATCCACTGCTTACCATCCCTTGTAAACCAATTATCCCCTCTTTCTTCTGCCCCACTCTTTTTAATTATCTCAAGCTCCTGTAGTGGAAAAGAGTTTCTCTGGCAGTGGTGGGGTTACTGGGAGCAAAGGGAGAATCTTAGTGATTTCTGGCAACAATGCAGCTTTGTGAGCTTTTTCATCAGCCAGTCGATTACTGTGTGTTTCAGGCTTTTGCAGGGCTTTTCCTGGGCTTTTGCACCGCTATTTAGTGGCTTGTCATCAGTCTCATCTGTTTTGTTTCGGATCCAGGATTATTAGAAAGGCTAACAAGCCGGTATCTCGTGTTCGGTCTTGGAAGTTTATTATATCTTATAAAAATTTACAGAAAACATAGCAGCACTTCTAGCTCCTTGCTAGAAGTAGGAAAAATGGCTCTCAGCTGAGCCTGCTTCAAGGCCTTTTAAAGCTAAACAGACCAATAAAAGTTTAACACCTATATTATTTATACTTTTAACCCAATAATAGATTCCCATGACCCTTAGAGTGACTCTAGACTGACCAATCCAGAGGTAACTACCTAAGTTCCGTGAAGAAGCAGGAAGAGAAGAAGATGAACAAGAAGAAAGATACCACCCAAAATTCTCCATCTTGTCCCCTAACTACCACTATACATGAAAACCCTCAAATTTAAAACCCATCACCCAGTGAAAATACACACGTCTAACCCACTACACATTTATGATTTCTAACTTATTTTTATATTTACAAATCTTCTCCAGGGTTTCAGGTCCAGTGCAGTGTTTTCAAGGGGGTCTGTGCCTGGAAGCACAGAAAGCTCAAAAACTCCAGTTTCCTGAGATCCAACAGGTTACCTATTGCTTCCTCTGGGCACCCTGCCTGGTGTCCCCTAATGTGGATTATTGCCACCCCTTTTGGTAAATTCACCACCTCCAATAGGCAAGAAATTAAGCTCTCATGAGCTAACGTTTTTTCCCCTGCAGGTTAATAAACCTCTTTCTTCCCATAATTTTCCAAATGCATATATCACCCCATATGCATATTTAGAATCAGTAAAAATATTCACTATCTTGTCCCGATATAATTCACAGGCTCTCACAAGTGCATACAGTTCCACCTTTTGAGCTGACCATGTGGGCGGCAACCTCCCCCCTTCCTTTAACTCCCTTCCATTAATGATATTGTATCCTGTGAATCCCTTCCCTTCTACCACCCTTGAAGACCCATCAATAAACACATTTTCTCCCTCAGGCCAGGGAGTGTCTGGTAAATCTTCCCTAGCCCGGGTCTGGAGATCTGTCACCTGAATGCAGTCATGGGTTTCTTCCCAGCCACCCTCTTCAGGGTCATTCTGATAGGAGGCTGGGTTAAACCCTTCCCCGCTTTTCAATTCTAAATCCTCCTGCTCCATTAAACAAGATTCATATTGTAATAACCACGTGCTGGTCATCCACTTAGAGGCTCTTTCACTTAACAAAGCTTTAACTTGATGTGAAACTTTAATAATCAGATACCCTCCCGTTGTCAGTTTTTGGGCCTCAGTTACCATCAAGGCTGTGGCTGCACAGTTTTGCAGACAATGGGGCCAGCCTCTGGCCACTGGGTCTAACAGCTTAGAAAAATAAGCAACAGGCCGCCGTGTTCCCCCATGCTCTTGTACCAGAATTCCTTTAGCATGGCCCTGTTTAACATCCACATATAACTCAAATTCCTTTTCTGAGTCTCAAAGAACTAAGTCTGGGGCATTAACTAATTTGTCTTTTAATTTGCTAAAGCTTTGCTCTCCTTCTGGTGTCCATATCACAACATTAGGACTGTCTTGCGTTAAAAAGTCATATAAAGGTCTGGCCACAACAGAAAAATCCTCAATCCATGCTCTGCAGTACCCCACCAACCCTAAAAACTGCTGTAATTCCTTCTTTGTCTGGGGTAATGGTACTTGTAAAATTCCTTGTATTCTTTCTGGATCAATACACTGTAACCCTCCAGTCAAAATGTGTCCCAAATATTTAACCTTTTTCTCTACCAACTGTGCCTTCTTTTCAGACACTCTTAGTCTCTTTTTAGCAAGAAAATTAAGCAGCTTCACAGCAGCCTCTTCAACCACCTTTTCCTGCTCCCCTGATAAAAAGAAGTCATCCACATTGTGCAACGACCTGACTCCTGAGGGTGGAGTAAACTCTTAATATTTTCTGCAAGGCTTGCCCAAACAAAACCGGTGACTGTATATCCCTACTGTAGGACTGTCCATGTCAACTGTTGTTTTACCATCTTCCTTCCTTCCTCCTGCTCCCACTCAAGGGCAAAATACTGTTTACTGTCCT
>VWZS01003947.1:1477675-1506726 GCA_013397075.1 Rhabdornis inornatus | reverse complement strand
AGATCAACAACAGAGCAGAAGACGCAGCAAGCGGTTCTCTCGGTTGTGGCCACCTTTCCTCTGCGGTGCAGTTGCCGTTCTGGCGCTGCCTGCCAGCTCTCGGTGAGCAGGGAGGAGACGCGGTGATCCCACGTGTCTGGAGGGGCGCTGCGGTGAATGGAGTCTGTGTCCCAGATGGGAAGGGTAGAGGGGAGACGCTGCTCGCAGGTCCCAGGGCAGTGTCGATCTGATGCTCCAAAAGGATGTGCTGGAATCAGCAGGAGATGCGGGAGAGGGTCCGAGCAGGGCGGTTGTGGGATCCCACAGCCAAGGAAGGCAGCTCCCGGCGTTAGCGTGGCAGAGCGGAGTTTCTAGCGACCGTCCTTCTCCGAGCCAGACGAGCGGGAGAACCAGAGAGCAGCCCCTACCCCACCTCTCCTTTTCCCGTATTGCCCCTTCTCCTCCCCGCTTTGAGAGAAAACTGTTAACTTAGCTATCTGAGCTTCTGGGTGTAGCTCCAAATACTTAACATAACAATGGGAAAAATTCCACAGAAAGAAAAGGGGAAAATTCAACCCCCAACACTATGATAACATTTTAATAATTCAGAGTGAGTAATAATATCTTTAATATATAAATACACATCACATTATCTTGTGAAACAAAAAATAAGCCTAATTGGTGAGACTAGGAAGACAGTAATTAACTGTGTCATGCCCTAATGGAAGTCTTCTGAATCTGAAATTTTTCTGACAACTTGGAGAAATTATATTGTCAATCTTCAATGTAATAAGAGTGTGTTCTTGTCTTGGTTTATGAATGTACATCTCTGCTAGTTAGTTCAAGGGGAAAAAAGTTTTCTTTCTTGAGAAAGCTGACAACTGAGTTTTAGAGTATCTGGGAAATAATTACATGGCCAGAGTTAGAATAAGCTGCGCTCGTGAAAGGTAGTTTTATTACCTAAAAAATAATTCACTCTTGAAAGTGAAGATCTTCACTTTTAAAAGCAAATTCTCATTTTAGCATGTAAAACTAAAGCTGCTTGTGTGCAATATTCTTTATTATCTGACATCAATAATTAAACCTAAATAAAGCTTAATTGTGATTTCCCTTTGACCTGGTTATCCTTATTTATTTAGCTCTGCCTTGTATTATGATACCTTTAAATCAAGGAAAATTGTTCAAATTTCATCTGTTGCTGGAACCAGAAGCATTTTTTTTTTAGCCTGTGTCTTATGGCTGCCATCAGTAACCCCAGAATTTCCACTGCACTTGGATGATTATGGTCCTTCATGAATGACACTATAATTTAGCAGACTTGTGGCATTTTCATGCCTTTTCATTAAAGCAGCCAAATGTCCCTCAAATAAACAGAACCTAAAAGCAATGCGGAAGTATCGCTATCACAGCAAGTTTGAGTGTGGTGATAAAGACAGCTGTTAAGGGCCTGTTTTGACCATCTATACCATTTCAGTTGGATGTCAACAATGCTCAGGTAGCCTTGGGTTAACACAGTAGTTATCTCTGTGGGTCTGGTACTGGCTCTGATATAAACATACTTGAATGTTATCTCGTTGTAGAGATGCAAAGAATTTCTGAGACGTTAAGATGGAATAGAGCAAAGACTTATGCAAATATCCCAGAGCAAAACTAGATTCCAGTATTGTTACCATGCTCTCTGTCTGATTGCAAGAGAGAGCAGAACAAGTGATTGCTTCTTGGACTGTCTGTCAGCTGACAGCTGTAGTATTTTCTGTTCCTAAACTCATCACCGCCACGTTCATCACTAAATGATGTCCTCAAGTGCCATATCCAAATGGTTTTTGAACAGTTTCAAGGATGGTAACTCCACCACTTCTCTGGGCAATTTCTTAAAATGCTTTGCAACCCTTTTGGTGGGAAAAAAATTCCTAAAAATCTAAAGCTCCCTTGGTGCAACTTGAGGCCACCTCCTCTTGTCCTCTCATGCTGACAGTTGCTTTATATGTAAGCCAAACCACACACCTGGGAAGGAAAAAGAGAGGAGCATGAGGCGTATTCTGAAGATTTTTTTTTTTCTCCAGTTGAGGTTTGAGTTGAAGTCAGTACTGTTGCAAGATACAAGAATCACAGAATACTGTGAGAAAGAAATGTGTCTTTGATACCCCACTGTCAAACAGGTTCCAAGGTTGTTTAGTGGGGAGAAAAGTAATGCAAGTGGTATGATGCATTCAACATCGTGTTGTCAGTGAGTCAGGCTAATAAAGATGTGATCTTCACAATCAGTTGAAAGACAGTGAAGGAGAGAAAAGATACTCCTTTCTCAGTACTGGTAATTCCGTTATTGTCTGCAAATAGCCTGTATTCCTGTTGAAATAAACAGGGTTTGTGACAAAATAAAGTGAAGTTCAGTTTAATAACGGCTCTGGTGTGAAATTGTAAATTTTTAAGAGGTCAGAAATAGGATCTGGATTTGCACAAAGTTGATGTTGTTGATGGGCATGATGGTTTGAAAGAATTTAATGTTGATTTTAGGATGGACAGTCTAGCACAGCAATAAAATCAAAGCTAGACACAATTTCTTAGAAATAAGTTTATTAATTTTTTGTGCACTTTGTAGAGTTAAATGCCTTTTTTAAAGCCCTTAGTGATTCAAAAGCCTTAATGTCCACTTCAGACTTCTTAGAAAAGATACTTAACTGCTAAAAGTACATATATGAGAAATTTAGTAGTTGAAAGAAAGAAAAATTAGTTGATTTTGCCTTTGCCCTGTATGTGTAGTGTAGTACTCTGTAGAATAGAGCTTTGGATATTTTGGGAGAAACTGTGTGGTCACACATTTGCATTTAATCTTCCCTCTACTGAGCCTACCCCTAGGAAGTGTTGAAGCACACTGTCTGCCAGAAATGATCACTCTAGGTTTTCATGTTAATTAAAGCCTTAAAACAAAGTTGGCGTTAATTTACGCTAGCTGTTTCACGTTGTACAGGATGTTTGTGAGTATGTGCTGGTATAATTTCTGTTTACTAGCTCTCTTTGTAGTAGCCATTTCATTTTCTTGGATTTGTAAAGACAATTTTTTGTTCAAATTCCATTCTTTGTGTATGTAGATATTTTAAAAATTGAGTCACTGATAAACAGCAGGATTGTATTGTTCAAACTGGCTTGGAATCAAAATATTTCATGCATTTCTCTAAATAACGTGTAATGCCCTGGGTGCTTTGTTTTATCAGTATTAGAGAGGTTCTGACCTACCAACTGGTCAGAATTGGATTTTTTCCCCCTTTTTGAAGCTTAAGTTTAAACTATGTATGAATTTGAAGTGTAGACTTGTAACTATGGAGCTATAATTTTAATCTTTTCTTCTTTGCTTGTGTTTTAATTTTCTTTCTCAAGCCCAGTAAATTCCTGGCTGTGCTCTTAAGTCCTGATTGTGATTATACTTACAACACTACTGTTTTTATTGATGTGGCTACAAACAATTCATTTTCGTAGGTAGACAAGGCATAATAGCTTTTTTTCTTTTTTACACTGCTGAGATCTCAAGCGTGAACTGTCCATATCCAGCATTTTTTGGACATGGTTCAAGCATATTAAAGAAAAATTAAATCTGGTAGGTGTGGGGAGCCATGGAAGAAAATATTTTTTTATTATCTTTATTCTTTCACTAAGGAAATGGGCAAACCAGTGGCTCTTGATGTCTTCCAATGCTCATTGAACCTTATTGCAAAAGATCAAAATGAATCAATAGCCTGTGAACTAAAGTGTATTTTATAGACTGGCCCTAATTAATGTACACACAAGTGCAAAGAATACACTTATTTTCTGTAGTTCTGAAAGTATGGTAAGCGTGTGTGACTGCATATTTAGCTAGACTTCAGTCTCTTACTTTGAGTACTGGTCAGCAGACGTTTTTTCCTCTTGTTTTTCTACGTCAGCTGTTTCAGATGAAGTGCTCTCATCTAGCACTGGACTTTGTACTGCTGTAGCAGAGAGTAGACTAGATTAGTTTATCTGGTTGTTTAGGATGTTCTGTTCTCTTCTGAATTTCTGATCTTCAAGGCTCTGCATGTTTGGCTGGATGATCCTCACATACTTGTCTCATATAACTGTGCAGAAAAAATAAGACTATGTTCAATTTTAACCTTGACTCATACCACTGACATTAACAGGATAACTTCATCAGCATAAAGCTAAGCAGGCTCACTGTTCTCTACAGTGCCCTTGTCCTTGGAGGGCAGAACATTTCGAAGTTGGCAAGGTGTTAGTCTTGAAGTATAAAGCTATTAATGAATGAATTCAGGGTTCCCAAAACTTTTCCTGTTCTCTTAGTGGTATTACCACAATAGATCAGGCCTGCTGAAGTCCTTGAATTGACGGTTGAATTATAAAGGAAAAGAGTTTCCAAGGCTGTGCTTGGTGAGGAGAACACTATTCAGGGATTTGCTTTGTCCTTGTCAGAATTTGCAGCCTGTTTTGCTTCTCCAGATGCTGCAAATTCTGCTTTTCTTTGGATTTGGAGAATGGGGTGGAGCAGGTATTTAGACACCATTTTTTTTTCCTAACTAGTGATTTTGAAAGCATGACTTGTTGGATAATTTAAATTTGAATTTATGCTACTTTTTTATATTAATACTGTGTATACACTTGTATGATTAGGTGCGCTTTGAAAATTAAAATGATTTTTATCAAGATTTTAATATATCAAGTAAAATAAGTATTTTATATGTTTCCTGTGGGGAGTAAAGTGAGTAATACTAGTTTTTTTTTGGTTTATAAAATGCAGTGTAGTTCTTCAAGTATGAAAATATTTCCAAGATTACCAGGAAGGACACCAACACCTTGGTTCTCTTTTAAATTTTAGGATAAGTTGGGGAGGAATTTTTATAAATGCATTTTGAAAGTAAAAATGGTTATGGTTTTGGTGCACTGCCTGAAACAACCTCTTTGTATGAGTTTTGTTTTTCAAAAAAACCTCTGAACCAAGCTGTTCGTTTTTGGTTGTGTTTCTTTAATAAGAGTAACATGAGTGTGTTGAATTTGGGGCTACTGAATTTCTCATTGACTTCTTCCATGCACAGGTTTTTCAAATGGAAGAATTCCTTAGATGTTGCCAATACTTCATGCTTTTTGTCACAGATTTTCCAGTTCTTTCTCTTGATGTGTCTTGTTCACATGTGCCCCTGCAGATCTCTGCTGTCTCAGAGGTGGAGCAGAGCTACCCACTAAAGCTGGTAGATGTTTGTGGTAGAAGGAATGCTGTGTTGGATAAGCAGACAGTAGCTAATGTTATCTGCTTACATTCAGTGTCAAATCCTCTTATCCTTTAACTCTAGGGGTTCTTTCTGTTTTGGCTTGTCTACCTTTTCGTTTTAGCCCCTCTGTCCATTGTTGGGTTAACATTCTTCTGCTGTGGAGTTCTACTTCACCCCTTTGTTCCCATTTGATGCTCACATCCTCTTTCTTTGCTTGGTGGACCTGCAGAACCATTGCTTCACTTCTTGATTTTTATGGCAATTTTGGAAATCTGCCCACATGGCATCTTCAGAGAGGGAAATGAGCAAAACCAGACAAAATGTCTCAGAAAGAGAGACCATCTCTCTAGTATTAGAGATTAATTAAACCACAGTCCTTCAGCTTCTCAGCAGAGGAACTGAAGTTCCTTATGGGATGAACACAGGTGTATCAGTGTTTGAAATTATTTGTGGGATCATGACCTTATTGTTAATGAACAACTTGCCAGGTAAACTTGAGCCCAAATCCCTCAAAGCTCCTATCAAAATTAGTGTTATTTATCCGAAACTTCCTGAAAACTTCTATTTTTTCAGGCAGTTTCTTTGAGCAGAGCAACTGTATGTAGTGGAAAGTTTCTTGAATTACTCTTTCCATCACACCCAAAGTTCCTTCCCTGGCTCTGCTGTTTCCTAGTCTCTTTCTAAGTGTTACGGAGTGCCCTATTTGATTGTACCAAGTGCCATATTGCTTCCTCATCCTGCCTCCTGTTCATATGTGAGCATTTGTTTTCCTTTCTGTCCCTTTTATGCTCTAAACAGCAGTTAAATGTTACATAGGGGAGTATATTCCTAATGCTTACTTGCCATACCCAATGCAGAGGTGATGAGCTTTTTCAAGTGGGCTGGGGGAATAGACAGGGAGGACAATTCTTCCTCCCACTATTGTCTTCTTCAGTGCTAAAGCCACGTATTAGCATTCTTGTGCTTCAGTCCAAATACACATTCCTGAAAGATGTATTAGCCAGGTGAAAAACCATACCTTGTGAATAACGTGTACCTAGAATTAGATGCGTTTCAGATTAATAAATGGAGACTGTTTCTACTGAACACTTGTCAGTGGTTTTTTTGGAATGTGAGTATTCATTTTGTAAGGTTATATTGATTTTGAACACTTAAAATTTTGTGGCAGTGGATTCAGGATAACTGCACAGCAACTAAAACACTGTAAAGAGTTTCCAGCTGAAGATATAGGTCAACAGGCAGCAGCACATATATAAACCAGTTGTAGTAACAGTGTCTGTTTTGGATCAGCAATAGTCTTGATGCCCGACCACTGCTTTCATAGAATAAGTCTTGGGATAAAAGATGTAAGAAGGGCTTTGAAGGACAGAGTTTTGGCTTTGGTGGGTCTAAATGTTAAGGAAAATAGAGGAAAAAGAATGGAGGTGCCTAGTCTGAGCTTTTGAACAGGTTGTAGAGAATGGTACTGTGTGTGCAGACACAGAAATTCTTCTGGAAAAGGTAGGAAAAAGGGTGTCGATTTTTCTGCTGCAGTAGGTAAACTGGAATGAGCTGGATGCAGATTGAAGTGGTAAAAATAAATTGCTAAAACATTATCTCTGCTGGAGCATTTTGAACAAATAGGAGTAAGTTGAGATTTCATTTAATTCAATTCATACATTGCATCTCTTCTTGAATTTTAATTACTGGAGTCCCTGCTGTTCCTGTGTGAGCTGGAGGTCATCACATAGTTAGTCATAGCAGTTGCCACTTGTTTCCACTGGTGTTTGAATGAGTCATGTCCATGGTGCTGTGCAGCTGTAGGCAGGAGGGTGGAATGCCCTTAGGAATGTGCAGAAGTGCGTGTGTGAAGCAGAAGGTCCTGAGGGATAAAATCAGTGGATCTTTTACTCTAGTTTGCAGTACAAATAAAATCAGTCTGTGCTACATATACTGAGGCACACCATGTCCAGCGTGCTCCAACTTGCACCTTCATGCTTAACTAGTGTGTATTTCAAAAATCTACAGAGATGGAGAGATTTCAAAGACACAAACTGGAGAAGGCATGTGATCCCATCTGGTCATTTTACAGCAGTTCTGTCTGTGTTAGTAGCCATGTAACAGCTTGGTACATTTTCAGGGTCTCAGGCTCCCTTTGCGTCTCTCTTGTCTTTACTCAGATTTGACATTGGCACCATTGGTGTTGGAACTATCGAGAAGATAGTCCTCATGATTTCTCTTTCAATGTGGTAAAAAGGAGATGCTTTTGAAAGTGTCCCCAGGAAAAGTCACTTTAAAATAAACGGACAAATGTATTTTCATGCATCAAATACTGGCAATTTGTCCCAGTGTTTTTTCCCTCAAGTACAGTTACAGTAAAGTGTGAAGTAGCACAAAGCTGACTCAGGGCCACTCAGCAGTTTCCACCACTTTAAGAATATTTATATGGGAGTCAAATTATAGGAGTGAGGATTTGGGCAACTTGATGATACTGTTGTTTCTGCACTTAAATATCGTTGAAGTTATCATAGCTGATTGTTCTGTGAAAATGCCAAGGTCCTGGAAAACACAGATGCTTCCTATGGCTTAGTGTGTCAAGGTCTACAGGATTTTTTATAGGAACAATAATGAGAGGAGGTAATGTACAATGTTAGAAAGGTGGAGGTTTTCATAGAATCTAACAGCTAAAGATTACAGCATATCTGCTTAAAGATTTTTTTATTGAAGCAGTCATATAGAGAGCTATTGGAGAAACCTCAGAGTCTGAAAAACAGATGACATCTGAGTTACTGAGATTGTGCCTATTTGCCAGCACCCACTGAAATGAATAATAGATGCTGGGATTGAATGCCAGGATTTGGCTTTTCAATTCCACACTGATTGTGAGTACATAAGAATTTTACCAAGTATTTTAGAAGAGTGACTAGCTACCAGGATGTTAAAGTTTTCTGTACCCAGTTTTCATATTTGGTTGTTCACTGTCTTCAAATCCATGCAGGATTTGAAATTGGCAGTACAATAGTATTTAGTTTGTCATACCAGAAGTATGATTCAAGTTGCTTATAGTGATTTTTTTTCTTCATTTTAGCCAGTGACTCTTCATGGTGATGACTTCAAAAGGGCTCTTTTTTTTTTAATCTTTTAATTCTCCCCCCACGTTTGACTGTCATTTAGAGGTGTTGGGAAGTAGAGAAAGAGCATCCAATAACAGCTGAATTCCATGCCCTTTTCTCATCTCAATCAACTGTAGTTATATTTTGAAGGGGTCCTCATACAATCATAATTCCTGTTTTCTGAGGAGTTATATTGTTTCTCATAGTGGTCAAATGTATCATTACTTGTTCATAGACAGTCCATGCCAACCTGTATGACACCAAACTCTTCATTGCTGCAACAAAATGTTGCTATGCGGAGAAGAGGGAAGCGAGAGAGCAACTTCACGTTTTTTGTTGTCTTGCCTTCATCTTTTTCTGGGGTTGATGAAGCTTCACACTTGTTTGCAAGCTCTGTGTATTTTCTTGTATCAGCAAGAAACCCATACATGGAAAAAAAAGCATGTAACAATCTTGAAACTGGAGTGAGAAGAAATTGAGATCATTTCCAAAGACTACTAGGGAGAGATTAAAGGGTTGCATGTCTGCAAAATCAGCCAGCATTGAAAAAGGGGTTGTCAGATGTCAGTCTCTAGAGGGAATGTGTTTCTCGCTAGGAAAAGCCTCAGAATCATGAGGGCTAAGATTGTGATGGTTTCTGTCAGTGGTCAGATATTTCTGGAGGAGTGTTTGCCCTCCACAGTTTCCACACAGACCTTATGTGTGTGGAGGAGGCAACAGAGGATTCACACTACTCAGGAGAATGGCTTAATTACATGTGGCAAGTCAGGTACTTTTTTTCTTCTTTTTTGTTCCTATGAGCGAAAACGTGCTGGAAAGGGATTTTGTTTTGTCGTGAAATTAGGTGATAGCAAGAGGTGGCAGCAATAGCAATACATAAAACAGATGTGGGAGTCTGCTTGCATCTCTCTCTCACATTCCTTCCTCTGACAGAATGGGTACGGAAAGAGCGTGAAGCCAGTACTGTGTCCTACTGCATACTTACCTCAGCTTGAGATCTTCTGAAAACTTCTCTGTTCCAGGGACATTATTCTGTATTAAATATGCTTTTTGTCTGAGTGGAAGCAGGTATTATGTGATTATTAGGAAATCAAAATGCATAGTAAAATCTAATCTGAGCCTACAGCTTACACAGGACTGGTTGACTTATGTGCAGAGTATAATACATAAATGTTGTAGGTAAACAGGTGCGAATGAATACAGCTGTAAAGTCAAGCTTTTTAAGAAGACAAACATTAGCATTATTTGAAAGGTAATAAAATCTGATGAAAGATAACAATTTAGTATTACTGAAACAAACATTCAGTTAAATCGATTCTGAGAGATGGCAGAACCTGGTAGTATCTTTCATACTGAAAGTATTAATTTTTTTTCTACAGATCTAATATAATAAGTGAGGATGTGGGTTCATCATTTTTATTAAGATTCTTTGAGAGGAAAAATGGAAGGGAAAAAACATACCTTATATTTTTCTTAATTTCGTGACAGTACAGATTTCCTTCACCAGGAGTGTATGGCATGAAGGAACATCATCGCTGCTGACAGAGAGCTGAGATTTGGGAGTTAGTTTGTATGCGTGTAATATGATAGTATTGTGGTGGAATCAAATGACAGGAAAATTCAGTAATTTATCTTTGCTATTAGTTACTGCACATCAATGAAAGTTACCATTCCTTGAAAATAACTTCAAAAATTTTGCACAAAGATTGAGGCTTAGATAACAAGGGAAGATGGGGAGAGAGTAGTGGAGTAGATCAGCTTGGAGACAGGTGTCTGAGATGAATAGTGCTCCAACATAAACATCTTTCTGTATGGCTCAGGGTGAATTGCAGGGTTTTGTACATTTTGTTCTAGGTCACCTTACCAGATAAAGTACTGCAGTACTTATGAAGATACTTGTTATACATCATCCATTTCCCAAAGCCAAACATTTTCAAAGCACTTTTGTCAAGTGGATGCTGAAAGGAATGCAGGTCACTTCTTCCTCTGCTCTTTTCTGAATGTCCTGCTTTCTATACCAGTAAATAAACTGTTTTGTCTTAAAACTTTTCTACCTCCTTCATTTTGCTTTGGCTTGATCTGTCCTAGAGATCATTTGCCTTGTGGAAGCAAGGTGGGAGCAGTGGAGTCTGTAGGAAGGCTGATGTGCAGGAGTGCAGGCTGTAAGTGCAGCCCATAACAAGACCTGCTCACTGCCGGAGTAAGTGGGTTTGTTCTTTCAGAGTGTGTTGCACATGCAGTGCTGGTAGACCCTTTGTCCTGAAGGATTCCACAGGCAAGTGAAGAAGTAAACTGCAAAGTTTCTCAGGAGCATTTGGTACTGGAACAACTTCCCACAGATCATTTGAATGTGAGAAGAATTCAGGCATGCTTAATGACTTTGCTGAACTGATTAAAGATGGGATTTTTTTTCCCAGTCAAATTGAAAATATTGAGAAGGAAAACGTCTCTTCTGTTTCAAAGCTTTCTTTTCTTTTTCCTCTCTGCTTCACCCCTGTGTTCTCTGCTATGCTTGAACATGCTTTATGCTCATACAGTTACCGAGCTGATCCTTCTTTGTATATTACATACGAAAGAATTTCAAATGGTCCAAATTCTATTTCCATTGAGTCCAGGTTTATATTCTTTTAAACATATGTTGAGAATGCAGTTTGACCCTTGATAAATACTGAGATAATGTGAAACAGCAAGACGTGATACAGCCTGAGCAGTTGAGCACTGTCGTTTTATGGGGAAGGCTCAGTATTCTGGATTAAAAGCTGTTAGGGAACCAGACTAAAATTTGAGTATAAAATCATGACATAGTTTCAGATGATATGCAGTTACATTCCAAACAACAAGGGGAATTCAGAGACTGTTTTCTGGATTGATTAATTCCAGTGTAACCCAAATTCTACATTTCTGAAGCTGCTTATTAGGTTTCTAGTGTTACATCTTTGCAACAGCTTCCACCAGAAAGGATCCTGTTTCTAAACTTGTAAAGATCTGTTGTCCATGTGGCCGACTTGATTCCTGTAACAAGTGCCCGATCCCTCTCTAGGTTTGCAGTTTTCATTGTGCCTCTTACACAAACGAGTAGTTAAGGGCAACACCATGTGTGTTGTTCCAGGTTCTGTAGAAAACGTCCAGTCATGTACTGCAAACTCTGTTAACCTGCTGGTTCTCAAATAAATATGCAAAGTGCTTTGAAATAGAAATAAAAATAAACATATTTTATGGAAAAAGTTGTAGCAGTGCAAGGATCTTCAGTTCGGCTTTTGTGCTGTTTGCCATCTGTCTGTATAGAAAACCTGTGATGAGATTTTTATTTTTAGATTAAGGCAATGACGTGATTGCCTGGTGTTCAAATAATTGTGGTGTTGAAATTATTATTATTTTGAGAACTTTTTCTTTGTATATATAGAAAGTGGATGTAGTACTTCCTATTTCCTGTAAGCAGTGCTCTCCCAGTGCTATCAGAGGCAGTAGCTTTAGTGGGAAAACATAAAAGCAAAGAAATAAAGTCAGAAGCCATTGGGAGAGCTCTCTTTTAAATTTATTTCAGAAATTTTGGGTGGCAAGTAAGTATTTCAGCCATCTGTTGAAATTTCAAGATTTTTTTTAATATGCTTAAAATGGTGTAATTAACTTTATTTCTCAAAGTGCTATTGGCTCCACTACGTGCCCTTCTAGAAGAAATCAGTGATTTATATATTTGTTAAAAATTAGATAACATAGGCTATCAAGCTTTAACACACAACTTTTAACAAGGATTTTAATGTGACTTAGTAGCATATTGCTCATATGAATGCTTCTCTTAAGTATGAGGTTATATTTGCACTTACCATTTTTTTGTTTGTTCTTCTGTCTGTTTTTCTCTCCTGGTACCATTTTCTTGTAGAGATCAGAATATTCTGGATCCTACGTTGGAATATGTTAAGGTAAGGTACTGTTTCTTACCCTCGATTTATTTGGTCTCTACCCAACACTGACAGAGCATTTCCAGTCATTTGTAAATGGTGAATGGTGCAGCTGTCAATCTTTTGTTACAGAGAAACTAAATGTACATGTCAGACTGTTTTCTTAAAGCTGCAGTGAAATGCTCGTGGGCATTGTACTTTGGGTGTAGGTTGCATTATTATGCGGGGCTTCTTTACAGTTACATGGTGACTGCCTAAATTCTTGCTTTGGATAGCAGATTAAAAGAAGCTGTATTTTTTGCTTGTGGATTTCTGGGGAAGCAAAGAAACACATCTGAAAATATCGTAAAAATGTCAAATTTAGATTTACAGTTCTAATGCTATACCTACTGAAGTTACAGGTAAAAATTCACTTCTGGTCCAAAAAGTGTCTGGAAAAGTGGCTGCCACAAGAGACTCTCAGAACAGCTGCTGCATTTCTGCTCTGAGCAGGTAGTTCAGTGTTGCGAGATCCCTGGCCTCAATCCCAGCCTCAAGTTGGGATATGGTAGAGAAGAGAAGGTCAAAAGCCTGCTCCAGAGCACAGTGGAAGAGGGGATGCCAGAGGCAACCAAGTGGTGGACATGTTAATTGCTGTGTTTAATTTACTGTCTTGCACTGTGCTGTACCAGGTATGCTGTTACAGTTTTAATAATGTGACTAAGTAGAAAGCATAGGTATCATGTGCCAGTTCATCAATATGTGTGTCTTGTCTTGTTGCAGCAAGTTCTGTATTATAAATGTGGTTTCTGGTCTTTTCAACTTTTCTAGTAGAAGCTTGTCTTGGACTCTTGTCAATAGCAGTGGTGCTAAGCTTAGTTATTAAAACTTTGATGTTGAGGAGGAAAGCCTGGGGAAAAGAGACTTATGAGGGAGAATACAAAGGTTACCAATCCCTTCTCTTCCCCTTCCTTTTTCAGTTTTTCCTGTCTCTATCCCTACCTTTAGTGAACTGTGAGTTTGGATCCTAGGTCAGTGGTGTTATAACAGGAATTCTAGGCAATAAATCTGTAACTACAACTTTGAAAAATATGCAGAAATTGCTCTCTAACAATATAACTCCCCACAACATTTTTTGTCTGTAAAAGTCTGGGTTGCTAATAAAAGTGATTCCAGAAATGTGTTCTTACACAGAAATCAAACAGTCATAAATAAAGGAGGTCTCTCATCAGTGTTTTGTTTTTCATTTAACTCTATCTGTAAAAGTTTGTGGGTGAGTTCATACCAACAGGATCTCGGACTCCCTTTTTTGGCTTCAGTTTTAGCAAGTATGTGTTCATTGTCTTCTGTAACTTACTGTGGGGTAACTATTATATTAATGTTGATAAATTTTCCAGATCCTCAAATACATTATGGTGGCAGGTATAAACTGCTGAACATTAACCTTCTTGAGCTGAAAAAAACAGATTTCTGCAGCATGTTTATACCACCGTTGCCATTTGCACAAGTCTCTTTGGTATATAACCTGTACATGTGTAGTTTGAGCTAGCAGGTAGGCTTTGACAGATATTGCTTAAGTGGTTAAAAAAATACCTTAAAATGAAAAAGAGGTAGTAAGAGAAGAGGGAGAAAACAACAAGAGCACTTTTGGGAATCATATTTTGCTGGTTCGGGATATGAAAGTTCTGAATAGCACATTTCTATTTTTAGTGCACAGGAAAATATAGTTAGTACTGTCTATCAACAGAGAAGTGTTGACTTACTGAGTGAAAACACACAAACTTTAGTATGAAGCATGTGTGATGTATCACTCCTACATAAAAACCTCACTAATTGTACATTGTAATTGTAAAGTCTTGATACTGATTCTTGTTTCTCTCATGTTGCTATTCAGGATGGAAAGAGAAGAGAGACTTTGGATAAATTTGCCTTGAAAGAATTGCATTGTCTTGAAAGTAATAAATGGCACAAATTGAAGTTGTGTTAGGGTGATTTGGCTGCTGGCAATTCTACGAAAGAGTTCCAGTCCCAAGGAAATTGTCCTGTGCCAGGGCCCTGAGGGCACTGATTGTTCTCAGGTGTCCTGGCCAGCCTCACTTGGGACCTCCACCCACACCCACTGAGCAAGGGCTGCATCAGGCTGGGCCTTCAGACCCTTCTCAGTTGTTCTGAGGGTGTTTCTGCCCCTAGCCCTGTTTCCAAGTGCTGGGTGGGAAGCCCAGGACAGACTTTATCCCTGGCCTGTTACCTCTCTTGCCTGAGGCTCTCTGGAATGTGATAAGACCCGTTGGTGTCATCACCCTGCTCACCTTGATGGCTGTGGGTGCTGTGGGACTGCAGCTTGTTGTGAGCACACTGCCCACCCTGTGCTCTGGGGTCGCTGTCCCGCAGGGAGCAGCCCCAGTCCTGCTGTCACTGACATGCTCGTTGGAGGTGGCTATTTTGATAGATTCAGTCAGGTGCTATTCTCATCACTGGTCCACTTTATCAGGCTGCACAGTCATGCTTACTCTCCTTCAAGACAAGCAACTCGTTTTAAACAAGCTAGATTTAAAAAGCAATTTAACAAAAAGACCTGGGCACAGAGCAGTGTGCTGGTTCACTGTGCTGCTTTTGGTTGTGTGCTGGTTCACAGTGAGAACATCATCGTGTCTCTTGTGGCCATAGTGACTACAAGCAGATACACTGATGGTAAGCTTTGAAGCCGAGTGTAGCACTTTGCTTTTTAACAAACCTTTCCTTGCTGAAATCTGTTGACTGAAAATACTACAAATAAGTTCTTGTGTTCAGAAATACTCTGAACAGAGGAAAGGCAAAATAAATTGGTTTTTTTCTGCTGTTTTATTCTGCTCAAGATACAAGACAGAAAATACTGATTATAGAAGTTTTTCAGAGATTGTTCTCTATAGATGAACTGTGGTTTCTAATTCTTTTAATTACATTGCTCACAAGTTGCAGTTTACTACATCCTGAATATTGATGTATTCATTCAGTATATAAAGAGAGCTAATTATGCAAAAGCAAGTTCTAAGGGGGGGGAAGGAATGTACTGATTTGCTGAAGTCTGAGTGTACTGAAGTGTCCATATGGCTTCAACTCTTTCTTTGTATTCACACTGCTGCTGAAACCATGGTCACAGTTAAATGGCTCTTTCAAAAAAAACCTTTTATGATAGAAGTGAAAACAGGCCAGACTGCTTTGAGTCAGGCTGCTACCCAAGTCATGAAAGAGATTCAGAGACACAATAGCACGTTGTACATTCTGTGAGATTTTTTACAAGTTTTATGAACCAAATAATAGATCCATTGGTAGCCTCTGCAGGTTCTTCCCACACCCTGGGTCTGCACATCCACAGATTCCTGAAGTAAGGGAGAAAGAATCAAGTGCTGGCAGATTAGTGTTTCAGAGAACTTTTTGTGAGTCATTTTGATCAAATTCATGTGAACTAAAGATAGCTTTCTGTCCCATTCCTATTCACTATAAATACTTTAGGATCTTTCTATAGAAGTCTCTGCTGTAATCATTGAAGCTGTATCTGGGTAAGAAAAAAAAAAAGAAAAAATATTTCTCTCCTCCTTTCATGGAAACCTTTCAAGCATTTCCTGTGGAAATAGTGCTTAATTATTACAGAAATACATATCAGCAGTGAGTTGATAAATATTACTGTGGCCTGAAGTTTTGAAGTTGTATTTTATTCCCTTAGTGGAAAAATTGCAAAATTTATGACTGTCTGCTCAGCATGGTCATGAGGGACATTTATATTTAGATTCAGACTTGAAAAAACTGTGGCTGGTTTTAGGAAGTTACAGATGCAGAAAAAGTTTCTTGTGAAGTTCTGCTGGAGGATTCTTGTTTGTCTCAGCCCCACAGTGTTAATTTTTCTCCCTATTTTTAGTCTTCCTTGATTTTGTTAGAAAGCAAACTGTCATAGAAATTACTGTCATTCATCATGGATTTGGTTAGTGCAACTGAAAATAAAATTCTGAAGACATTCCAGTATGTTGATCATTATCTATAGCTTTGCAAGATAGGACAATATTTTGTGGGTTTAATTCAATTTCAGGGAACTTACATCAGGTTTTGAGATTTATTGATGCTGTTTGTATAGTTAATTGCACAAATTCATAATATTGTGGATGCCAATCCAATATAGGCGTGGGTGTTTTGACTCTCACCATTCTGCTGGCTGAAGATACTGGTAAGAGGGTGGTAAGAGGGTGATCAAAAGTAAAGTTTATATGTGTGTATGTAAGTTTAGGAGAGGTTAGAAAAAAAATACATGTCAGCATGACAAGTAGCCACAGTTTGGGAAACAGTTTTTCCTGATGACAGTGAAATTTCCTTGCAAGCAGCCTTTTTTAGACATGGAAATATGTTGCAGAAATCCCTACCTCACTGGAAAACTTGCCAAGTCCACTGTATTCATGTTCATGCTGTGTATCACACTCCTGCAGAGACTTGCCTGTTGACATGCGAGCTCGGACTTGTGAGCAGAAAGTTTGTTGGGTTTCTGCGTTGTCTGACAACATTAAGTAGCAGAGCTGGGAGGAATGCCTGACACCAAGGCACCACATGGTCAGGAGGTGCTTTTTGAGTCTGTAGGGTGGTTTAAGGACTTCTTTTCCACACATTTTGCAACTGCAGCAAGGACAGCAGCATCACAGGAGGTGCAGTTATCAGATGGAATGTGGTTTTTTGAGGAGAGAAGCAGTATGCCCATGTGGCTAACTTGGACTTTACACATCTCTGTCACTACAGATTTGTCATCCAACTCAAAGATCATCAGTGATGTCAGTCAGGCTTCAGGCGGAGACATTTCCTCTTTTTTTATGTTTCTCTGCTTAGCAGGAACAGAAACTTCACAAACATCATTCCACAGTAGTTGCCTCTTGGATGTAAGCTGTGTGATTCAGGCATATAAGATTCTGTTAGAGACAGTCTGATGTTAAATACATGTGATTTTTGATCTCAGTGAAACCTTCGGTTTGATTCTCCATGAATGGTTGCTGGTTGTGCACTGCCCTCTGCTGGAACATAAACACTTGACTGGCTATTTTTAATCGAGTCATGGTTAATTAAATCACATTTCATAATAATTTCTTTGTAACTCTCATAGGAGCCTGACTGTTGGAAGTTTGTTGCTTTTTCTCAAGAGGCACAGAATGAGGGGGAGGAGTATTTTTCCTCTCTACCCTGTCATTAAGTTATAGAAGGAGGTCCTAGAGGGAACTTGAGAATTTTCTTTTGTCAGGGTGTCCTTGATATTGTTAGAATAGATGTCCTGATTTGTCCAAAACTTCCAACGAAAAAGATACCTTATGATCCCAAAAATAATCTGCTCTACCTCCCAAACTAGACTAGTCTAATGATCTTTTAGTTGTTATTGTGGGAAAATGTTTCCTAAATCCTGATATTTTCCACATAGAGGTTTGGGTTTTTGTTGGTTTTGAGGCCTTTTTGGGGTTTTTTTGTTTGATTTGGGGTTTTTTGGTTGGTTTTTTTCCTCTGTCTTCTATTCATAACCTGTATTTAATTTTCTAGTGGGAAAGTTTTTAGGTTTGCACTGTTGCCATAAGTTGGACAAAGCATCTTTTACTTTTAGTCCTGTTCTGGTGGTAGTATAATTTCAGGTAGTAGAATTTATTTTTTCAGCCTTATACTAGGCTTGTTTCTTACAATGTCTGCCCTTTCTCTACTTAAAAGGGGCCAATATTTCCTTAAGTATGTATGATAATTGTTCCTGAAAGCTTTCATAAGCCCATGAAAAGATAAAAAAAGACCTAAGGAGTTACACATACTGTTGAAATTCAGCAGCTCTCAAGTATTTAATTCCCCTGAAATCATGGTGGGAATCTTGTCCTGTTCATTTGGAGTTAAAGAAAACTTACCTTATTTGATACAATGCAGTTACTCATAATTAGTGGTGGAATATAACATCCAAGTTTCAGTATTTTCTCGTGTTGAATTTTGTTTGACCAACAGGCTGGTCTCTGAAAATAAGGTTGAGTCAGCAGTTGTGTAATGTATTGGCTGCAAAGTGATGAATAAAATGTAAGCTGGCGTTTGCAGTAAATTATGCAGGAAGTATGATTCTACAGTTCTGCAAAACAATGCACTTTCAGTCTGCTGTCCTGGTTCATGTTTCCCTAGAACAGTGAACCCCAAGTTAGCCTGTTCCTGTTAGGAGCTTTTTGCTCTTTCCCAGCCCCCAGTTCCTGAACGGCCTGGTTAGCTCTAAGATCTGGGTTTTCCTGTGGTTCATGGGGTTTGTGGGTTCTTTTGGTTGGTTGGGGTTTTGGGGTTTTGTGGGTCAGGGATGAAGGGAGTTAGTGTACTGTGAGGAGGAAGAGAAATATTTTTTCTTTGTGAATGATAATGCTTATATGAATTGAGTCAAGTGGATAGTGGCTTTCTAGTTATTCTGGCCTTCATTGTGAAGTCTTTTAGCGATGCATGCCCCTCTCCTGATGCTGAAATGGAGTTTAGGGTATTTTGCTTATGGGAGCATCTTCTGTAATGCTGAGGGTGCTTTAGTAAATATAAAATGCTGATAATTCTTAGAGCAGCAGGCGTCCTGTCTTTGCATGTTAATGGTTAATCTTACATGTTATCCTACCATGGATTTGACCCAGTTAATGCCTGTATTCTACTTCTTCTGTTATTACTCATTAACTTTCAAGTGATGTCTGGTTTAGAGTCCTCAAAAACCACTACATGCACTGATTTTTGAATTGAAAACTATAAAATTACTTTGCTATTATTTCCTTGGCACCAGTAGTAATACTAATGGCAGTAGCAACTTAGTTGACCTTTTCAATACCTTTGTTAGAGGATCAGTAGCTGCTATTGGGTCTTATTTACAGAAGAGAAATATAAGCTGGAAAGGTCTGAATCTGAAACATGGAATAGAAGTCCTGGGGTACAAAAAACGGGTCTTATTTTATCTCTAGTGATCTTGTGAAACTTGGATTTAAATAAATTACCTGTTTTCTCCAAAATATTAATCCCAGTGGCTCTCAAATGCTGACAGTTATCAAGGAATGGTTTGAGTTGGCAGGGACTTCAAAAGATATCCAGTTAGAATTCTCTGCACCTTTCATTAGACCAGGTTTCTCAGGACCCCATCCAACCTGGTCTTTTGATAATATACCCAAGTCAAAATGTCCGTGTCAGTGAAAGCAAATATGGGTACATGGTGATGGGCATTTACTTTTCAAAGAAAGAATTTTTAAAAAGGGGGGGCCTTTTTTTTTTAGTTTTCATAGTTTTGAAGATGGACTGCTAGCAAAAGCTGACAGGGGCATGGAACTGTTTATATTTAACTCCATGTAAGAGTACTGTTAATCTTTCTTACTGTTCGTCTTTCACTGTCTATAAGCTCATGAGCCACAAGGGGGAGCGAGTATGTAATGTGTGGAGAGCAGATGATGATGATGATGATTTTGTTTCATTAAGCATTTTGGGTCCTCTTACTGATAAAGCCTAGGGAGGTAAAGCTCCTAATCTCTCAGAGCTGTGTTTACAGATAATAATTAGAATAAGACTGGTACATTGTGTGTGTCTGTCTTGCCTCTTTCTGGAGACACGCTGAGATACAGTTTAGCCTGCAGAGAGGGCAGCAGAAGGAGCATTGGGACATTTCAGTTGGGATGTCAATGTCATCTACTGATATGTGCTGTCAAAGGAGCAGGTTGCCCTGACATTTTTGTATGTCTGATATTTATAGAAAATAGGCATCTACAAAAATAGTGGAGCATGGTGTCACGTTTGCTGTCTAGAACACCTAGAGGTCCTTTGCCTCCATGTCCTCGAATCCTTTTGTTAGTGAAATGTTGAAAGACTTTTGAAAAGCCAAGCTGTGGCAAAGCCCAAGTGACTTGTAAGTTTTCTTTTTGAATGCTATACATCTGAAACATACATCCTTTGTATAAACGGGAAGCATTTTAAGGTATTCAGGACTTTTAGATAATTAGCTGATATTTTAAAGGTGTCCGCTTACCCTGGAGAAGTAACACATTTTTTTCACCTTTTCATTATATTTAGAATTGGTTTAAATCTCACGCAAACAAGCATTTTACTCTGACAGGGCTGGGGAGACTTTCAAAAACAGAAGTCTGAAGTTAACAATTGTCTTAATGCATTATTCTTACATGCAAGACAAATGCTTGGTATACTGTCCAGCAAAGCTAGTTAGTCTAATGAAAGCTAAGTCAGCAGGAAAGAGAAGGTATTGCACATAAACTGTGAACTAATTGTGAAAGAAAAAGAAATTCATGCCTTTTCATATTTTTTTCCCCCCAGTCCAAGGAACAAATTGAAGGAAAAATAGGTGGGACATTACAAAATTATTTCTTGTTTGTACATGGGTTGGCAGACAGTAGGTGGAGCTCATGAATACTTATGTTAGTTTTCAGTAGGATCGATTAAACCTGCCGGTGGATTCATGATAGGAAGGTGTCTAGTAGGAAAGCCAGACCTACTGTCAGATCACTTTGAAAAAATTTGATCTTTTATGACTAAAACATATAAATCTCAAAGGTATTTGGATGTCTTAAAGTGCAAATTAGGACCTAGTAGGAAGCTCATAAGCAGGTTGGGCATTTATTTCTTGTACCTGTCAACCTGGGTTTTTATATGAGGCAGGTTTTCAAAGAGATTTATTCAAACAGCAGCGTGAACTAAATAGATGCAAATTCTGTTTTCTCACTGTTCCTGTACAACTGCAGTGTATTTCTGAGACTGCTTCACGGAACTCAGTAGAAAGGAGGAAGAAATTATGCTGACCTCTCCCACACCACACCTTGCAATGCAAACAAGGGTAATTACAGCTGCAGCTCTATCTGTTGATTCATGATCAGAAGCTGCACCAACAACAGCATGCAGGAAGTGAGGTTATCTGAGAAAACATGAAAGAGTCAGTTCTGTTAAGAATTGAGACAGGAGTGACAGGACATGAGTTGGGAGATGGGACTTATGTGCCTGTAGACATTGGAGTTAGGAACAGATAAAATTAAGCCTTCTGATAGTGTTGCTATCCCCTTTCTTCCACTTATTCTACACTTTAACAAGTGTTCAGCTGTAAAGCTGGGCACTACCTGTATTTGGAGGCATCTGCCCCCAGAGCTTTGTTAGAGGCAATGTGCTGTATCTGCAGGACTTACTGCTAAAACTAACTGGGAGTGGACATTATGAAGATGTTGTTTACATGGACAAACTATTTATCAGTTGCCCCATTTCCTGACTTTTTCTTACATTAAAAAGAACAAATAACTAGTTATGGCAAAAACTCTTATGCATTAAATGAAGAATGTTTCAACTGAAGATTTAAGTTATTTGATTTTCTTTGGGTTTTTTTCATTCAAATTATATTCCTGTTCTACTTTCCTACAACCCCAGAGTTGCCATTTTGTAGCCATAGGCACTCAGACCATAGTTAGCTCATTTCCTGTGCAGTGGGGACGTGTCCATGTCCCTGTGCTGTCACTCGTTCAGCAGCAGCAGCGCTCGGGGCTGGCTCTGGGCTGCATCTAATCAGATTTGTGCTCTTGACCCTTGTACAGTGCACCATGCCTTCTTTCATTTACAGCTGGCTTCCTGCCTGCATTGTTTACTTACATTTAGTGCAGTGAAATGTAAAGCATTACATGTGTTTCACTGATTTGAATGCTTAAATGAATAGAGCAGTGCAAAGCAAAGTGGCAAGCCAACAATTCCCTCATCTAATTTAGTCTGAAATTATTTCTCTTTCTTTAATATGAAATCACAAATTATAATAATTCTGTGTTTGAATTCTAAGCACTTCTATGACCATGACTGGTATTTGGTTCAAAATAACCCATTGTAGCTCTGAAGACTGTTTTGATAATTTCAGGCTGCTCATGGGTTTTCAGACATTTATATTTTCAAGGAGGGTGGTTGCTTTACTTAAGCCACTTAAAATCTTAAAGCCACGTGGTTTTTTTTGTGATGAGAGAAAAAGAAACTGACCTCTACTAAAGAAATTATCCCTACTTTTTTCTTGTTTGACCTGTACAATTAAAGCAGCCTAAGAAGATTCCTTGTGAGCAGGTTCACACTATGCTGTGTGAACGCCTCACACTCCTGCGTAGGCAATGTACTCTTGAGTGAGGTGGACACAGTTTAGGTGTGTCAAGGGAACACTGGATAATTTAAACTAGACCATGAAAATATTCTAAATAACTTTAGAGGCTTTGTAATAACAGATAGGGTTAGCAGAGACTCCTTAGTTTTTCTTCCTAATGGGCTGTTAGGAGCTCAGCGCAGAACGTATGTTCAAGTGTCCTTGAACTCATGTGGCTATGGATTCTATGAACATAAAAATCCTTTCTTATTAAGCTTGGTTATCAAAGTTATCAAAAATAATGTAGCCAGCCATCCACAGAAACAGAAGAAGGGATTATCAGATGATTGAGATTCTGGGAAGAATCTTGGAAAACAGAGAAATAAAGCTGATATTTGACCTTTTGGTGCTGGAGAGCTTTTAAAATACATCAGTAGATGACTTAGCGAAAGGACTGTATTTGATGTTTCCAAGGTACAATAAACAGGTTTGTTTCTCATGTGCAGAGACCAAAAACCCAAAGTACCATCAAAAAATTGATGGTCAGGAGAGTGATAATGTGACTAAGCCATCCTGTTTCTCTGAGTCAATATTTTAAAATGTAAATCTTACCATATTATCACCCAGAGGTTTCTCACATACTCTTTGAGATTCCTTCCAGTAATATTAATTTTCATACTGCTGTATCACAGTGTCTTACGAAGGTTGTCATACTTTCATTGAGCTATCTAGGCAGAAGTTATACTAACCTTAATAAAAACAAAAATCCCATTAGTATAATTTTTAAAACATTTAAAATTTACTATTTAAATAAAATATCCTTTTTTCTATTAGTTAAACTGTTGATAAAAAGCATCGGCAGCTGCTGTATGAAATTGTACAGCGTTAGTTTTTAAGGTTCACTTTTTCTGGCATTCTCTCAACATATGTAATTTTTGATTCTTTACTTCATTACAGACATGAAATAAGGATCTGGCAGTTACCATTTGTATTAGACCTGCCATTCCAATCCTCCTTTTTTGAAAAACTGGAGGGTTTTTTTTTTTGATGATGGATGGGAACTTTTGTTTCGTTTCAGTATAGGTTTATACATTGATAGGTCATTTTATTCCTCTCCTTTTTTTTCCCCAACCTCATAAAGAGATCCTATTTGGAACTTCTGATTATTTTCAGAGCAGAAGTGGTCCACTTTATTTTGTACTTCTAAATCAGTTGTTTCTGCTGCCAAAATAGCTAAGTCATCCTAACAGCCCTTCTTGTCACCTACTGTAGTTTGTGTTGCTTGTCCTGATCGTTTCTGTTCATGGTACTGCAAGTGAAATCTTAGTGTTTGATATTAATACTGTCTTGCCAGCGATGTAAAGCAAAAACATCTTGACTTACTCAGTCTTCAATTTAATTTTCCCTTTTATTGTCCCTTCCTCCTCCTCTTCCAGTTTTAAAATTGGATTAGGGTGTTATTATGATAACTTTTGATTAATATTCTTTAAAAATACAGTCCTTAATGAGATGTCCTGCCACAGTACTAGAAAATTTTAGTCAAGAAACAAGCATCACAGTTGAAGCTTTTGTGTTTGAAGTTTTGTAGGGTATCTTTTAATTTTCTATTTTCTGACTACCTGCTAAAGCAATCCTGTGGAGTTCCTCAAAGTGGAAAAATAAATTGAAATATGCTGCAGCATAGTGCAAAGAGAAAAGGAGGGTGCTTCCACATTCCTGTTATATTATCTACTCATTCATTGTTTGAGTTTATCATAAAGTACTCTTCAGCAGGACTTTATCTTCAATGTCAGTATTTTCAGCTTCTTTTCTGGCCAATCTTAGATCTTTTTTCTTGCCAGCATTATTACTTTACAGTCCATTTAATGTTCTGTTCTTTCATTCCTATGTTGTTTTCCTTTTCTCAGAAGGGTCTCTGGCATAACATCTCCTGCACATGGCCAAGTAGTCTGGCTACCTTTGTGAGCATTCTGGGTTTGGTGTTTAACCTGCCTGGTGGTAGGTACCTTCAAACCTTCAGTGTTCAGATAGGTAAGAGAACTTTGCACATCACACTGCCATTTCCTTGCTATCAACACTGAGGTTTCCTCTTCTTTTCAGATGAGCACTCCATCCCATTTTCCTTGAAAGGCAGTGCACATTTTGTCTTTTCTCAGTGCTGCTGCTTGGTTGTGTACCAGTTCCTATTGCTAGATGCAGGCACTGAGGGCACTTCAGTCAGTGTGGGAAGGAAGTACTCTGTTATTAGGTGAGAGTTACCTTGCAAGTAATACCTGAGGACATCATTAAGTATTTAATATATGCCTTCCTAATTATGTATATACTTGTTGCTGATGAAAAAGTAATTATTCATTTTAATCACTCCTTGGGATTAATTTCTTCCTAATCCAAGATCTGAAATATCTGTGACTTCTGTCTTTTCTGTACAACCCAAGTAATAATTGATTTATCTCTTCAAAGTTTCAGGAGGGGTACAGGTTGTCTTGTATCCCTCAATCCAGTTCATTTGGTTTCCTTTCACCAAATCTGTTAACTAGGCTGCTATGGAGGTGATGTCTTTTCTTTTACAGTTACCGTAATTACCCAAGTTGTTTGCCTCTTTTTTGCCCTGGTCCTTGAGAGAGCCTTGAGGTATGTCAGGCAGATTCTTTGCTGATGAGCAGTTTGCTGACTGGTCAGTAAGCTATGGACTGTGCTCTCCAAGAGAACGGAATCACAGGCATAAATAAAACTACTGCTTTTTATTTTGTTGTAGTGCTTACTTTTACTTTGCCAAATCAGAGATGTTCATGAACTCAGTTCTTTTTTTCTCAAGCAGTTTGCACAATCCCTTGGGACTATCACCAAGATAAAACTGTCCACTGAGTTTTAAATGCTGAAGGTACCTTGGTTGCCTGACAGTGACACTCACAATGTGTACAGGGGTGGTTTCTTGCTATTTTTTCTAAGGACTGTCTGCCAGAAGCTTCCTAATTAAAAACAAACAGATTTATCATTTTCCTTGGTTACCAAAGCTCAGTTCTTAGAGTTGTCAAACAGTAATCAGCTGCTTTTTCTTTTTTTTTTTCTTTTACGTGTGTATAATTGATGATGCAGGCAGAGATGTTGCACGACTGAACTGGAGCAAGTGATTAAGCCTCTATCAGCTCTGAGAGACAGTCAGATATTGTAACTCATCAAGAAGTGAAGTTTGGCTTGTGCTGATGCCTTAAACGCATCTCTGAGCCAAGGGATACCAAGATAGAGGAGTTAGGTTTTCACTGGTGAGTGAAACAGATCACATGAGGATTCTGGCACTCTCTGCATGGCATGCTGGAAGCCAGCGGTCACTGAATTGATGGTATCAGCTTCAGCTGTGGAAAACATCCCAGACTGATACGTGAGTAGGGGGGTGTAGCAGCACTGGTAGGCAGTGGTGACACTGAAGAGCTCACTGAACCTCAGAACACTGCTAGTAGTGGCTGTTTGTCTTCAGTGTTGAGGAACCACAGACAGCAGAACTGAAAATGCCGAAGGATTACAATGTCTTTCAAATGCTCATTGCAGCACTTTGCTGCTTTTATCATCGTAAGTCTATTATCAGAGTCAAGGTAGGTGCTCTTCTTCAACTACAGTGTGCTAGTCAGTAATGCTTTCAGTTTTTCTTTAGAAGTGTTTGTTTTCATACCATGGTTGGGTACAGAGTGTTTCTCCTTTAAAGAACACCGTTATAACTCACTATTGACTCAGAGAGAAGCTTAAACAATGTGCACTTTTATGAGCCTGAAGCTGGCTATCTTTATGTTTAGGGACTAAGTAAATATGCCCTGATTTGGGACTTGCTGAGGAGGATTTTACCAAATTTTCAAGTTTTCAGAATTTAAGTGATCAGACCGTTTGGTTCTCTAGCTTTTTTCACCTATTTAAGAAAAACACAGGCAATTGTGCTCAGGAGCACAGGTGTTTTTTAAATGCTTCAGATAATTTTAGATTTGTCCTTATATTTTAGGTGTTTTTTTATTGCAAGATACACAAAAAATCATATACTACTAGGAAGGTTTGGGTTGGAAGGAGTCTTTGAAGATCATCTAGTCCAACCCCCCTGCCATGGGAAGGGACATAATTTACTTTATCCAAAAATGCTCCATATGCACTGAAAGTACAGGAAAAGCTTTCATAATCTTTTTGAGTCCCACTTACAGAAGTGTCTAAGTGACTTGGGAATTGTAGTCATGTGGAGCATCAAACTACTTTCGACAATCTGTGAGTTACACTTAAACTTTTAAATCTTTTTATTTAAGATTAATGTGCGAATTGTTCTCTTAACACCGTGGAGCACTAGCAATGAGGAAGGATGTTAAGGTTGCTATTTCCTGGCCATGGCTTTCAAACTTTGATAGAAGGACTTAAAAGCTGTCTCCTTCTCTCACCTTCAGTGATTTGCTTTATAACTGTCCATTTCTGAAAGTGGGGTGTGGGGCTCAGTCTTTCGGGCACTCTGAAAAAGTGATTCTGATCAGATTGACTTCTTCTGACTGGGACAGATGTCAGCAATTATCATCACAATAGAGTGCTAAATGTGCTCTATTATGCTGTAATTGATTTTCATTCTTGTTTTAAGGCTTAATTCTCCAGTTCTGGAACTTCTGAAGTGACATTGGGGTTTATTGTTGGCTGTCAGAACAGTTAGAAAACTTGTTCTTGACCATGCATATGCCCTTTGCTTAACTTGGCATGAATTTCTAATACTTAAAATAACGGTGGTGTTGTCATGGCAACTTTCCATTTAGTCTAATCCATTGTAGTCTCTAGAGAAACTGAAACATTAATAGTGTTTGCTGTATGGAGGGTAAAAAATAAAACCTTTTCTGTAGAAACAAATGACAGTTGGGATCTTTCAAAAATAATGTTCTATTTAAAGAGATTTGCAGCATTTAAAATAGATTTGAATGCATGTGTTCCAGTATGCAGATTTAGCAATAGTTAAATCTGATGAACTGCTATTTGAAGAAGTTTGGATGGTGGGGAACTGGGATGCATTTGCTGAAGAGAAAGTGGCTGTAGATATAGAAACAGCTGGTGGTCAAATCAAGTAAGGTCTGAACCTTGGGGCCCAATGGTATGGATTCTGTGAAATGCTAAAGGGCCTAGGATGGTGTGAACAATAAGATGGTATGAAATGAAGTCATCAGTTTTAATTTTTTTTTTAGTTATTGTATTTTAATTTAAAAAATCAAGTAAAATCAGTTTGTGTAATTAGATGAAGTTAATTCTTGGTTTTAATAGTAATAACAAGTGTAATGAAATATCAAATTGATCCATAAATAAACATTCTGAAGTTCTCAACTACCCCTGAGAAATTCAGATTTTTTTTTCTGCATTGAGCTAAGTTCATTATCTTATCCAATTTAATTGAAAGCAGTATGTGGCCAAGCTCAGAGATGCCTTGTTGTGTCCCACCAAAGCACAGGAAGCAGTACAGCACTTGAGCACTCACATTTTGTGGCACTTAATTTTAGTGTGTGAAACTGAGGTCTCAACAGCAGATATTTGGTTTATTTTCCCATGCATTAATAGAAAATATAATAATCAGTGCAGAACACCTGAACTTGGATCAACTAAGTCTTTTCTCGTTATGTGTCACGTAGCTTTAATGATCCCATTTGGGTTTTATAGCTGTTTACTGTCAAGGTCAGCTTTTATATTGAAGGAAATCGAGAAACTTCAAGGCAAGGGGGCTCCTGTTTGTGTTTAAAAAAGAAGAAAGTGAAGAGAAAATACTGAATTGTGACTTGTGCCACTTGCAAGCCAAAATATTATTCTTTAAATTTGCATTTTTTGGAAGAGAAGAAGTTTTAAGACTAAATCAGTGATAAGTGGTGACTTTAAAAATGTAGAGGTCTAAATTAATGAAATCAACTTCACCACAAGACAGTTTTTGTAGTACTAGTCAGTATGGTTGTCATGATCAGAGGGAGGAGGGCCTTGAAGTTCAAGTATTTTCATTCTTAATTCTCTGCTATGATTCACCCTCAGCTGAAGCTGCACAAAAGGGGAAAGCTACTCCAGTGTCAGGGCTGCCAAGTTTATCACTTCCAGCACGCTGATGTAGCACATCAGTAATGTACTAATGCTGTGAATGTGACGTGGCTAAGAAGCCTTTTATAAGCAGCCACTTGCTGCAAGTGCCATCTCTTATCTTGGGTGAATTGCAAACACTTTTTATAGATAGTAGTTCTTAATTAATATTTCTTCAGTGTGTGATGATCTAAATCTGTTCACTAGCATCCTCAGTCTTCATATATCCAGTTTCAGCATGTATGTGGAGGCAGTTGGATTTGATAACATGTGAGTTACATGTAATCACCACTCAGCATTATCAGTCTGCCTTTTCAAAGTTAGATTTGGTATTGTTGGAGAGGTGCAGATGTGAAAAGACTGCTCAAAATTATGTGAAATTTTGTATAGCTCCCCGAACTTTGGTTTCCCATTGTCTTGGTACTGAGTTTGGCTTTTGATGAGTCTTATATTAGAAAATTCTTTTCAATTTCCCATAGTAATTTTATAGTTACACTGAAGCAAAAATTTTATTATTTTCCATCATATATATATATGTAGATAGCACAGGGTCCACTGGTGCTCTGTAAGTGACTTCTGTTTGATGAGAACGGGAATATTCTTCAGTAGGTATTTATTCATTTAACTTCTTGGTGGTACCTATTATTTAGGTGTGTCTCAGAAAAAAAAAACCCTACATAACTACTAACATAATTTACATTTGGAAATGCAAATCTCTAGGGTCACTGGG
>VWZS01003947.1:1452172-1477647 GCA_013397075.1 Rhabdornis inornatus | reverse complement strand
GGGTGGATTATGATTTGGGTAACACTCAGCTCAGGATTTCTCAGGATCTGTATTCCAGAAATGAAGCTCTCCTAGCTCTGAATGTGGTTACGTAGAAATGTAAGGATTTGTTATAAGTGTGATGGTGTACTGGAAAATGGTTGTTGAATCCACTAGAATTAAATTTTCTCATTACCTTTGCTTAACATTAAACTGATATTTCTACTAAAAGAGGTTTTCAGTTCCCTCATTCTAAACAAGTATCTTGCTTATTAGTTGTCATGGTTTGAGCCCAGCTGGCAGCTATACATCGTGCAGCCACTCACCCACCCCATCCAATGCCCCGAATGGAGAGGAGAATCAAAACTAAAACTTCTAGGTCGACAAAAGAATAGATTATTAATAGAAATGAAGTAAAATATAATAATACTAGTAAATAATAATGTAACAAAGAGGAAAAAAACCCAAGTGATGCACAATGCAGTTGTTCATCACTCACTGTTCAGACCCTGTCCCTGAACTCCTATCATCCCTGCTTCAAGGTAATTTCCCATGTTATATAATGGGCATAACGTTGTGTGGTGTGGAATATCCCTTTGGTCAGTTCAGGTCACCTATCACGTCTGTGCTCCCTCCCAGCATTTTGTGCACCTCCTCACTGGCACAGCATGAGACGCAAAAAAAGTCCTTAACTTAGGATAAACATGACTTAGCAACAATCAAAACATCGGTGTGTTGTCAACATTGTTCTTGTACTGAATCCAAAACACTGCACTGTACCAGCTACTGAGAAGAAATTAACTCTATGACAGCCAAAACCAGAAATAATGGGCCACTTTTCTGTGAATGCCTGGCAACTTTTGTTGTTCATAGTAGCAGGGTGAGAATGTGCACATGATGAAGTTTATTTGATTTTAAAGAGCCATTGCAGTCATGGGGAAAGTTTTCATGATAAGTTGTTATCTTTTCATCAGTAACCTCAGAAGTTGTCACCAGTTACCTAAAGAAGCATGTGGAAATCTTGTGGCTTCAAAATTGCCATTCTCCTGTATTAATTCATCTCTCTGAGTAAATCACCCATTTTGTACCTCCTCTTACTTAACACAGCACTTGTTCTAGTCTTGTGTGAACTTTATGCCCTCTGGAGGGTTAGAGAAAGCTGCCTCTGAAGAACATTCCACCAGCTATGGTTGAATTTCCAAGTTAATCAGAAAATGGATTCCTGTGTTTAGAAACTCCCTTTCTCCAGTTAGTTCTTTCTCAAAATAATACCTATTCAGAAAGCACTGTATATGTTTTTGTTTTGTAAGGCCTTGGCCAATGGTGCTGCTTTTCTGTACGGTAGAAAATAAGACTGACAAGAATGTTTTTGGACAATATTGGAGTGTTTGTTTCTACATGTAAATGCTCAGTGCAGGTGTGTTTTGTTTGGTGGTCAGTTAGTAGAGTTATAAGTGAAATTATATACACTGTACTCATTAAAACATTTTATCAGTTCATGTAATTGTATATTTTTAAGTGCTTGTATTCATAGTGCCAGATAGGCAGTCTGATTAGGGTCAAAAGGGCACAGGATTAAACACTGAAAAGATCTCTGCAGCCGGTGAATTATATATTGATCCAGAATTGGAACTTTGACAATAAAATGTTCATTTTCTGTATGAACAAGTTGACTGCTCTCTAGTGGCTTGGACTTAGAGGAATTTCATTATTTTCACTTTTCCAGATGTTTTTGGTGTCCAGTGTCTGTGCGTCCTCTCCCTTTTTTCTTGTTTCATATCTTTGTCTTCCCGTTTGGTATTTTCTGTTCTTGCCCAGTGTGCCCTTCATATTTTCTGTTGATTGGTCTTTCTGTTAAATTGTCCACTTGCCTAAAAGCTGTGCAAATCTCACAAAATTTAAGTTTTTCATGAATTGCAAAGTTTTTCCCATCTCCTCATTTGTTTGGAGGCTCTGTAGGACCCAGTGATTTTACCCAGTCAGAAAGTCACAGTTCAGCATTCATGGTGTACTTAAGCAAATATAGCAAGCCTCCAGTGCTGGAGAAAAGATGGATTTGTGAGAAATATGAAATAGGTTTGGTTCAGAGGGATTCAGTACATTTATTAAAACTTTAAATAAAGGTACTAAAATTTTGGGGAAGGTATGCACTTGACTTTCTTCCTCAGTCAGATCATGCTTCGGTTTTCACAAAGCTGTTCTCTTTTATCCCTAATAACCATCTCCTCTCTTTTTCTTTTTTTCCTGAAGCCTTCAAGGCAACAGGAAATGAGGTGGTTCCAAGGCTGCCTGTTGGGCTCATTTAATTGTCACCTGGCAGAGCTGTGCAAAGCACCAGGAAGTAATTGAGATTGGATGGAAATGTGGCCCCCCTTTAGTCTTTCACCTGTAACAGTCCTTGGCTGTGCTTTGTGTAAATAACACTTTGCCAGAAGGATACAAAGAGAGATGATGTGAATTTTGCCTTTATCTCAACTGAATGTGGGGATCTAGCATGACAGATTTTGGACCATTTCCAAACAGTGTCTAAAATTAAAAGCTTTTCCCTCATAATTCAAATTGTTTTAGGAAAAAAGAAGAAAAAGGGAAAAAACCCACAAGCAAACAAAAACTCCAAAACAATAAACCAAACACATCATCACCTTAGGGAGGAATTAATGAATGACAATACAGAAATAACTGTGGGACTTATCTTTTTTTTTATTACCAACCTCATATAGTAGATTATTCACCACAATCTAATGTGATAAGTTCTGGTAGGATGGATGACACAAGAGTTTGATTTGGAAGGTGCCAAACACTCGTATGAAAGTAACCCCTTGGATCCATAAACAGCAGATTATTGTGAGAAATTCCCATTAAAGTACATTCACAAATTTCAGAGGCACAGCATATTGCAGTAAGTCAGTCAAGTCCTCTTCAAATTTGCCCTAAATGAGATCATAGTTTGATATTTTATTTTCTTAAACTTTGATTATTTTGCAGGTTTCGGTATGCTAGATTAACATTTATCTGGAAAAAAAAGTAAAATAATATGTAACATTAAGGATAGCTTGTTACATCTGTAAGTACAGTTTCCTATTAGATTAATGGCCCTGAAGTAGAAATCCTTTGTGAAATATAATAAACTGCCAAGGAGTTTATTAGTTTACAACTACTGACTGAAATTTTTTTCCCGCCTTCTTAAGTCTTGCCTCTTTAGATTTTCCATAGTGTATATAAGTAGGATTGAGGGCTTTTGCTGGAGAGTGATAATATTGTATTGCTGCATGGTTGTATATTTTTATGTTAAGGACCTGTTCACAAAAACTCAGTGTGGCAGAAATATCTTAAAATAGCACCAGGACTGGAAACAATGCAACTAAAATTGAACAAGCAGTTCTGGAAAGCACACACGAGGAGTTCTTTGTAGGCCAGGAAAAGCATCTGTACTTCAAAACAGTGACTACTGACTTGATTTGCTTTTTTATTCTGGGGATATCTGACAGGGTCATTACTATTAAAGATATCAAAGTTTTTAAACTGTAAGCTTTCCTGTGTTGCTTCAACCATGTTTTGTTGCAAAATACATGGAAGTCTTCCATTTTTCCCTAGATTATTTTTAAATTTCTTTTTACCATCCACTTCACTATCTAGCTGTAAATGTAAATTCAGCTTTCTTTCTGTCATTGAGTAGGAGCCAACAAAGCGTCTTAGGCAAAGAAATGTAACAAGGAGATACTACTAAATGAAGGTTTGTCACTGTGGAGTTAGTGCAAATTTACAGCCTACCATTGCTGCCCATAACTTTTGGGTGCTATTGGGAAATGAGGCTGAAGCATCTGCATCGTGCTGTGTGGAATAAGTCACCTTTCTTTTGAAAGAAATCCCACTGGCATAGCTAATAGTTGTTGTAAGCCTACCCTCTTCTTTCTTTACGAGCTCACATGCATGCACAGGCTGTGCCTGGAGTGATTTTTGAGTCTTGCATGATGTGAAGTTCAGTGTATGCAGAGATTCTTGCAGAGCAGAGACCTTGGGTGTAGTGTTTAGCATAGAAAGTATTGGCTGGTGAGATTACAGACAGTTCATCAGTCACAATTCTCCTTTAGTAGGTTCTGTAAGAAATGAGTCTCAGTGAACAAAAAGCCAGGAAGACATGCTATTACTAAACTTGCTTACCTAGGCAGTTTTTCCCTTGTGTATCCTGGGTTTTGTGCTAGCCACTGGAGTTCTTTCACGAAGTTCTGAGTTACATAAAGGATATTTAAACACCTTGGCTTCATCTGAGGAGATGTCTGACCTCTCTGGCGATCAGAGTATATTCCATGTGGTAGACCATGGTGGAGAGGATTTTTAAGAAACCAATAGTTATGAATGTTAGCAAGTTAGTTGGTTTGGATTCCTTAAATGTTTTCCTTGCTGTGTTGATAGATGTAGTCCAAGTTCAATATGTGTCTCATTAACTTCATTGAGTAATGAAAAATCTATTCAACCACCAGAAGACATTCCAGGTTTCTATGCCGTGTTTGTAATTAACGTGTATCTCTAAGTGGATCATCCTGGTATTTTTAAGATAATTCATGGATTAAACCAGTCCATTTCATCCTATATAGGTCTTTGGTAGAGACCGTTAGTTCTTTTTGTTGGCTAAAAATAAACTCTCCTGAGCAAATTCAGTTCTTGCCTTTGTATCCTATAGTCTGTTCTATTTTCAATAGCTCTGCCTACCAGTGAGATACAGTGAGATGCTTTTGGAAAGGTGGTAATAATTTCTATAGTAGCTTTGTGTTCTTTGAGATCTCTAGTCAGTCAAAAGCATCTTTTGAAACCTTAAATACAATTCATATTAAAGTAGTAGTTCCTCTCAGAAGATCAGCAAAACACACGGCTATATAATACACAAGACTTTAAGGTCGTGTTACACCATTGCAGCTGGATGTTTTTGTTTACCCTGGTGGGGTATTTTAGAAGTTCTCCAGCCACTCTCTTGTGCAGTCAGGGGAAAGGTGCTTTTGAAAAACCTCAGCTCAATTTGTGTGCTCTTCACTCTACCTTCAGCTTGTGTAGATGCTGTAATACTTGCTATCATTCTCTGAGATGTGGCAGTGAAGGGGCTGTTAGTTTTAGAATCATTGCCAGTCAGTTTTAAATGGGTTCTCAGCCATTTGAGTTGGGAAATAACAAGTGGTAGGCATGTTCCAGAGGTCCTTCACCTGTGCTGGTCTGATAGGTCACAAGGGTTTGGAGTGGAGGGGGCATTTTTGGCCTTCCCCGACTATGTTTTGACACTTCAATTGCTTTTGGACTTCAATCCTCAGCAAGCCTCTTCCGTGACTCCTTGTAGAACCAGTAACTTCACCTCTTCATGTTGTACGTGGGTTTATGAAAGAGCCCTTTCAGTGAAGGTTTTCTTTCTTGCGGTGTGGTTTCTTTCTGCACAGTCTTCTCATAAAGCTTGGAAGGAGTGGATGCAAAACTTTAATGTACAAAAACATAAAGAATTTCCTCCTTGGTGAAAATGCCTGTCCATTTTGAACCAGATTTGTATGGATAAATAACATCCTATTCTGGTTCACAGAGGGAAACTAAGGTGAAAAGAGATTCTTTACCAGGTTGTTTTATCTTCTGCCTTTGTATGTTAGCTACTAGTGTTTGTCTGAGAGAAGCCTTAGTTTTCTCTGAGAAAAGCAGAGAGAAGAGGAGCATTTATTTAAGAATTTCTCTGGGCTCCCAGCATGTTTCAATTATCTTGGCAGTAGGATGCCTCCTCTGGCGTTATTCCACCAAAAATCTGCTGTCTGGTAATCTGTTGTAATTCAGTCTGCCTGAAATTGCAGGGAGGACACTGAAAGAAGTGTTAAATGTGTGCCACCTGCTCCCACGGTTAGATGCTGTGAGTATTCACTGTGAAGAAGAAAAAAGCTGTAGAGAGCAGTGTTCATGAAAAGAACAGGAATTGGTGGGCAAGCCTTACTAGTTCTTTTTTAAGTAATGTATGTGTTCCTTACTTGCATCAGTATGTCAGTTAAAGGAACCCATGAGCTTTGGCTCATACCCAGACTTAAGAAAAAGATCCATAATGCACGGGAGCAAAATACTGCATTTTGTTGGAGGCCCCCTCTCTCTCCTTATCCCTCTTCTTTTTTTATTTAAATGGCCTTTCTCTGAAGAGAGGGTATACTCTGATTCTTTGATCAGTGTAGAACATGTTCTCAGGCTTTTGAAACTTTTCAGCATAACAAAGATGGGCTGGAGTCCCAGCCCTTGGAGAATGAAAGGAAGTCCAAAGTACTTCCCTCCTCTGAGTGCTTATGAAAGAGAATGTGGCTACTCCAGAGAAGATCCTGCACCTCACTGTTAGCAGCACTGCATCCATAAGGTCTAGTGAGCCACAGTGAGCATGAAAGCTGTGCTCCAAGAAGAGATGAAGACAGAAGTTTTCCAGAAAATCATATAGTAGTTGTATAGTGGTTATGGACATATCTTCAAGCAAAACTCATGCCGTTTGTGCTAAGGGGCAACAAGAGCTTTTGTCCTTTAGGAAGGGAACATCTTGGATGTGCGGATTTAATGACCATTAGGAGTAAGCCCTTTAAGAGTGCAATTTTACTTTGGCAAGTTGGTTCTTTGGCAACAGAAATATTGAACAACTAAGTGTGTCCAGCTAGCCTGTCTTAGTGCATTTGGAATGTTTTTAACTAGATGGGTTCAAAGGGGGCTGCTGGGAAAGAATCTAAATTTAAAATGGAAGTTTAAATAGGAGGAAGAATATTGGAGCAGGGCATTTGGGTCCAGCTCCATTTTTTGGGATATACTTAGAATTCTTATTGGGAAGAGGAAGTAAGAGAAGTGACTTTGTAGGTGTGTCATTATTAGTTTGGTGTACCGGCAGAACACTTTGCTCCGTTCTGTGCGGTGTAGAACAATCACATGTTATCTCACAGAATGCTGGGGTTTGCAAATACAATCTAGAGAGCAAAGCCAGGCCAGCCTGCTGAAAGCAGCACCTGCATTCCAGTGCAGGTCATATGATGGAAGTTATAACCCAGGTAAAATGTTAATCACTAAACTTGGCACAGTTGAAGCTTTTAATCTTTTATTGCAGTTTTCTAGGGAGAGGCAGGTTATGGACAACAGCCCGGAAAAACTGAAGAAGGAGTTAGAGGAGGAGCTGCAGCTGAGCAGTGAGGACTTGCGTAGCCATGCCTGGTACCATGGACGTATTCCTCGGCAGGTACGTGCTCTTTGCATTGCCAGGTGTGCTTTGAGCTTTTACGGACAAGCAGAATTTCACTGATGTGCTGGACACATCTCTGATACCTAAATTAATTTAGTAGGACCATAATGCCTGTTTGTATGAAAGCTATGGTATTTATCACAGCTTGGCATAAAATGAGGCCAAGGAAGGATTCAGGGCAGAACCTGATGGAAAATAGATACATTTCAGAATTTTTGTGCACCGAATAAATCTGGAAATGGAATTTAAGCTTTGTATAGGACATGCTGTGATCACATGTTGTTTAGAGAACACTGACATTAATTTGGTTCATTCCAATGAAATTTATTCTTAATGAAAGTTAAAATGTTTATTTTCTTTCTTGCGCTTGGCACTTGGGGTAGAGGGGAAAAAACGCGCAACAAAACCAATTCAGTCCCTTCCATTTTGATGCTTACAAACGCAGTTACAAACGTGGTAAGGCTGAGGTTGGGTCGGAGCTTGCAGCGCCGCTGGAGCTCCCCCTGCGGGCCTCGCTCAGCCCCGGGGCACACTCGGCACTTGGCTCCTGGCGTCCTTTTTATCATATCAAAGGACTGGCTCAAAACAGAAAAACAAGATGTCTCTGACTCTTCCTAGTCGGGAGTATTTACATGAAGTGTTCACAAAGAATTAAAAAAATGAAAGCTTCTATCATATAAGGTAACAATGAAAGGGCAGAATCCAGGATTTTGTATTAATGGCTTCTAAACGTCAGTGTGACTCTATATTCAGATGCTTTAAACTTAAAATCCTAGGTCATTGCTTTCCCTTCGTGACTTATTTTCTTTTAGAAAACTAGACGAAATACACATGCAAAAATGGGTCAACTTCTGGCTGCTGGCTCTTTCCAAGAAGCCCTTTCAGATCTCTATTGTGGGATGAGCTTTTAATTAAGAATTGGAGATATCATTCTTCTACCACACTTCATGCTTTGCTTTGTGTTTGTGGCTTTTGGTGTCCTCTCAGAGTCACCAAATTAATTCCTTTGTTTAAGAATGTTTTGTTGTAATGTATTGTTTTCTGATCCTGAAAGTAATTTTTTGTATAATTCTTTTTCCTCAAAGGTGGCAGAATGCCTAGTTCAGAGAGATGGAGATTTTCTGATTAGGGATTCTCTGTCCAGTCCTGGGAACTTTGTTCTTACCTGTCAGTGGAAAAATACCCCTCAGCATTTTAAAATCAACAAAACAGTTCTGAGACTCAATGAAGCCTACTGTCGTGTTCAGTATCAGCTTGAACTGGAAAGTTTTGACACTGTCCCTGGCTTAGTTAGATACTACGTTGGGAATCGCACACCGATATCAAAGCAGAGTGGAGCAATTATTTTTCAGCCTATCAACAGGACTGTGCCTCTCAGGTGTCTGGAAGAAAAATATGGTTTAACTCCAGTCCAACAAAAAAAGCCAAGCACCCCTGAAGGAAAAACGGAAACTGCAAAGAGGCTGAGTCCTGGTATATCCAGCATGCAATCCCCGGAGCAGAGCATACCCAGAGGAAATCTTCTGAGGTACCTTAATTTTGCTGTCCTTATGGAAGGAAATGGAGTAAGTGTATCAGCTCCTGGTGGAGGTGATGTGAGTTTTCACTCTGATTTGAGATGGAAGACTAGGCATGAGGGTTTGCTGATTTTAGCAAAAGATCAGCAAATCCACAAAGTGAGAGCAAATGTGGACTCTGGAAGCACAACAGCACTGCAGTGACCTGGCAAATCTTGACAATGTAGGACAAAGGATTAAAATAACATCTTGATGCGGCTCCAGAGAAATCTGTTTTTCCATAGTCGACTCCTGAAATAAAAATTCCAAGTGTGAGATAATGGATCCTAATTTCAGTGTCCAAATCAAATGTTCCATTAGAAAGGAAATACCTTCATAAATGCTGCAGGGTGACACATAGTATAGCCCATTTCACTGCCACTACAACAGCATTTTATGAATGAATGAAGTACCTTTTGTTATCATAAGCTGCCCTAGTGGAAAGCTACTGATCCTTGCACTGGTTATGATATATATTCTGGCAGTTAGATATGTATTTTAAGTGCTGCATATATTGATATGTTTTTGTTTGCATTTTTGTTTACCCTAGAAACAAAGAAAAGAGTGGTAGCCAGCCAGCTAGTTTGGATCATGTTCTGGAGAAAAGATTCCCTTTAAAGGCTCACCAGTCAGAGAGCTATCTGCTAATAGGTATGTTTTATAATTAGAAGCTTGATACTTAGAATCGGTGTGTGTCCAGGTGGTCTGTTACTCTTCTGACCAAAATGAGACTGCTGAATGTTCTGAGTACTGTAAATATATTCTATTTAATGGCCACTGTAAGCTGTGTTAACACACTGCTTTTCTTCAAGTCACTAGAACAGGATTTTTATTTACAATGCACCAGCTAGTTGAGAACCTTAGCACACAACTCAGCAGGCTTCCACACCAAAAAAATAACAGATGTGGTCGGCATTAATACCTTTTTTGATGGTATTACCTTTCCTCACTTGTGCTTGACAAGAACTGACTTGTTTCACTCATGTCTTTCTGACAAACCTTCATTAAGTAGAAGTGGTGTTTCATGGAAATTCTGGTAACCGCTTTTTCTCAGGGTAAACTATGCAGATGAGGTAATGTTCCTCACTTGGAGAAAAACACTACTGTGGCTTTTGTACTCAGTTCTGTTCTTCTGACTCCCTCACTCTCTCTACCCTCCATCTCTTTTGCTTTTTATTCCTTTTGCTGCTGTCTGGTTCCGTGGCCACTATCATCCTAAGCAAGGGATCCAGGGTGAGACAACACTTGGATCAGTTGTTGATTGGGGCATTTTATTTCTCAGATTCTTCAAAGGTTTAAGTAATTGTTTCCATACTAACACAGCTGGGTATAGCTTGTAATCATCCATCTCTTCGCATGTGGACAAACCAATATTGACTTCCAAGGCTGCTCATTTTGAATACGGTACTGTTAAAATTCTTCTTGCCTATTGTAGGAAGAGTTCTCATGGCAAAGAGAATATTAAGTATTTGTACAGTGAGACTGTATTTTAGAAAGAAAGAGTGTGCTTCTGTGTTTTAACAGCAGAAGGGACAGACATTTATAAGGCAGGTTTTTGTCCCACTGAAGTTGAATTGATTATTCCAGTCCATGGCTGCAGATACTTTTAATTTTGTACCACAACAGCCTGAAGAGTTCTGCTGTACATTTTGTCATAGGATCCTTTGAGCAGATCCTGTTATCATGCTGTTTAAGGGTGGTGACAGCCTGTGATTTGGAGTTTTTGGTTTTTGTCTGTAATCAAGCAGTAACACCCAGACAACGCAACTGGCCACTTTGCTGTAGAACCAGCAAATGCACCAAGAATTGCAGATTGGGAATTTCTGACACAGGACTTAATCCCATATCAGATGCCAAGGTTTACATATGCAGCGGGTATAGGATGAGGCATAAGTACACAGAAGTATGTGGATCCAGCTCTTCAAACTGGCTCTGTTTCACAGAAAGATTAGCATCTCTGAAATTCATTCTTTACATACTTTACTTCAGGTTCAGGCTTGACTTCAGGGAGTTTTGCTTTCATCTCAAACTTGTCATTCTCAGAAATGACTCATCTTCTGTGTGATGCAGCTGGAAGTTGCTGTTTTTATAGCCTAGATCAGATTACGAAGAAACCTCCTATTCCAAGCCATGGAGGCCATCCAGCTCTGACAGGATAGCCAATGTATGCAGCAGGGACTGGAAGTATTGTCAGCATTACCACAGAATAATACTATGGTGCAGCTGTTCCATGTATTTGGGATTTTGGGAGGATCAGCAAGTGAATGGAATTTGCTGGCTAGGTCATTCCTCAAAATACACAATTTTGCCAGCAAATAAATTAATTTTGCCACAAATAAATTGTGATCTGACAATATTATCCTTAGGAAATAGCGTTAGGAGATGAACCCTGGCACAGGCACCAGGAATTATATGTGGTTTTGCCTTCTAAAACACTGTTTTCCCCTGCAGGTTCAAGACATCCATCTAGATTACCTGAAGCAGATGCAAACTCCTGTCCAAGCTCACCTGCATTTAGAACAGGCAGTGAGCCATCTCTAAGCCCCACAGTTGTTCAGAAAGTCATCTTGGAGTCACAGCTAGGGGAAGCTCTTAGAGGATCGGACAGTCAGCTCTGTCCAAAGCCTCCACCTAAACCCTGCAAAGCACCCCTGATGAAGCCCCCAGATTCTCCTTTGGCTTCCCACAGCTCTGAAGGACACTATTGTGAACTAAACCCTGCCAGACATCCTACAGCAGCAAAACAACACTTGTGTCAGAAAAACAGCTATGTGGAACATCTGACACAAAAGGAGAGGGCAACATTCAGGAACTCTGAAACAAGCTTTTTGATCCTTGATGATGATCCTGCCATGAGCCCTGCAGATCCTTTAGAAGCTTCAACTCAGATGGCTGAAGAAGACAGCATCTTTTCTGCACCTGTTTATGAGACAGTGTCTAGTTTTAAACCGAATGATTTTGAATCCAAACTACTTCCTTCTGAAAACAAGCCATTGGAAACATCCATGTTAAGAAGAGTTAAGGAGCTTTTCACCAACAATAACCCAAAGATGATTGCACAGCATATTCTTAGAATGGACTGCAAGGTAAAAAAAAGATGGTGTGTTTTATTGTATATTGTGCCAGTTTAGACTTTTTAAAGAACTGATTTGAAAAGAATAATGGGTAGATTTTCAGCTAATGCAATGTTTGTATTGTTTGCAGGAATTTTTAGACTATTTGTTTTCTATTTGAAGAATGTTCACAAACTCTTTGGACTAAAGGTCTCTCATCATGCTTAACTTTAGACTCAAATTCTCAAAGTTCCACATGTCTTTTAAATCTCCTATCAGTTGCTGCATATCCGTGATTCAGCCTTTCTCCTGTATTGGAGGAAGAGCTCTCTGTGCTGTAAAACACTGTGGGGAGAACTGTTCATGGCAGGAAATAGCTCGTTAGGGCAAAGAGCAGGCAGGCATTACCTGGTTGCCACATGGCCATTATATACCAAATATATTTAAACTTCTAAAACCAGCTGCTCTTCTAATCCTTGAGTTCCTCTCTTACAGCTGGATAGGTGGTGTGGGAAGATAGCTATCAGGACTTGTGCTCTTCTCTCCTGTGAGAGAACTGTGCTAGTGAAATTGCTTAGAAAGATGTAAAAAACCACAAAGAACTGTTTTTCTCATTGTAGACTTTGGTCAGCTGCCAAGGCTTGGAGATCAGCTAAGGGACCAGAATGACAGGAGAATCATCTAATGAGATTATGATTTTGTGTAATGAAAGAAATGTAACTGCAGTTAAATCTGCATGCCTTTGCTGGTGTGACTGAGTGCTGTACCTGCTGCAAAGCAGCTACAGGAACCAAATGGTATGGTGGGTATCTAACCCCCAAGCATTGTTGGGCTTTGGTGGTTTTAGTCTTTTTCAGAAGAGTTTGAGAAGCGAAACACATGGCTACTCACTAAGTCAGTCCATTGCAGGCAGGAAGGGGAGGGGGTGTGGAGATGCTCCAGAAGCAGCACATCAGTAGCACTCTGCTGGTGCTGCTGCACTGACAGACACCAAAGGTTTGAGGAGGGGGCAGGTCCTGGAGCAGCCTGGTGTGTGAGTCCTGCCAGCTCCTGGGGGCCTGTCAACAGCAAACACAGCTTTTTCTTTCCTCAGTAACACTGTTGGCTGCTGCTAAGTGAGGCTTCATGCAGACAATGTGACTCAGGAAAACTCAGCTCCACAACTGCTCACTCTTCTCAGAAGTGGTAGATTGAGGTTTCTTTACTATGGCTCCAAGACTATTAACATCATTCTCTAACGTTTTAGTTCCAAAATTCACTTTTTTCTTCCTTCGTTCAACTTAATAACTAAATTAACTTTAATATATTGTTAAACGGTATATTGCTGGAAGGCATAGGATATGCATGCCTTAGAGAAGTAGTGAGTTTATGTATATGTATGTATGTATTTAATATTCAATTAGCTCACTATTAGACTCCTTATTTTAAATACTTTAAACTTTGCAATGGAACTAAGGCACCAGCTAGCCTGATAGAATTAATTAAGAGTCATTGGAGGGCTTTGCAGAAACAGATTTTTGGATTTTGGAGCAGGAACAGTAACTAGCTGAGACAAGCAGAGAAGTCTGTTTGATGTTCACCTCCTGAGCCAATGCCTGTCATTTACTGGCAACTTGTTGCAGAGACTGCACTGATAAGAACTGCATGATGCAATGAGATTGGCCTGTGAATTGGGCCAGAATGAATGCTTTGTACTGAGATCTCAGGCTAAAGTTCATGGGTCCTGTGTGTCATCAGTAGCTGAGTATACCTTTTAAATAATGACACTTCAGATAAAGAATCATCCATATGGGAGGTGATGAGGTGAGTGTTTGCCACTTGCATACTTGTGATGGAATAGCAGTCAGTGTCTCCAGGGGCTTCATATCACTTCTGCTTCTCTAGAAGTGAAACAGGTTTTACTACAGTGCTGTTTTGTACTGGTGAGGCTTGTTGTGCAGCCCAGATTGCTTTCATCATTTCATAGCCAAAAAAGCCTGCTGATGGGTGTATCAGAAAATTGCAGGCAGATTGGTTTGTACATATGTCAACATACAGGCCTTAAAACAGCAGATAATCTTACACCATCATATTAATGTGGTTTTGCTTATTATTCGCAATTATAATTATTATTGAGATAACCAGCAGCTAATACAATCTGTTTAAAAAGCAAAGACAAATTGGTAAGGGTGTCAGCTTTCACATACTGACTTCATTAGGGACAATGTTGTGTCCTCCTTAGTCCTTTTTCTAATTCATCTTTACGAACTATGAACCTAATTAATCTTTAGGACCCTGTGGTGTAACGAAAAATGTTCTGAGCAGTAGTTTTTTAGAAAGGAAAAAGGCAAAGCAAGTGTGCATGTCCTTAAGGCAAAGAGCAGTGCCTGACAAGGATCAGGCTGAGAGTGCACTGCATTTCCTGGAACCTGCAGAGTAATCCCTTTCTGGAAGCAGAGGATGGAGTTTGATAAAGCATTTTGTTCACACCTTTTATGTTTCCTGGTGGCTGTATAATTTTAAAAAAATTTCCTTGACTCTTTGGTGTCAGGCACTGAACATGCATAGGTTAAAGTTTTTCTTTGATGCCTGCATTTCAGTGTTGCATGCTGTGCACTTAGCTCTGTATGCCATGCACTTACTGGAGGACTTCTCTGTGGCTAGAGGGTTGTTTTTGTGAAAAAGTTAGTTTCAAAATTCATGCAGAATTTTTTGCACTTGACAGGTGGCAAGGATAGTAGAAGTTTCTGAAGAGATGAGGAGGAATATGGGAGGGAACTCTGGTCTTGAATTGATCACCTTGCCTTACGGACACCAGCTGCGCCTTGACCTGATTGAGAGGTAAATTTTCCTGTTCCTCATTGCCAGGGCAGATGGCTAGAAGCTCAAAGTATGGCTGCACTGTCCTCATTTCCTTCAAGAATGCTCTCCTGCAGGTTTCCTGAATTCACATGTACAGATTATTTACTGTATTGGTATGTAAATTCGTTTTGAATAGTTAAGGATTCCTTAAGGTCCTAAGGCAACTGTTACATGTAGTACAGGGAAAGGGGAAAGGTGTTGAAAGCAGAGTCCTTGGAACAGCTGAATGCCATCAGCTCTCCTTTACAAGCTCAAGTAAACTAAAATTCAGGGGACCTGTCATCTGTCTGAGCACGTAAGTGTGTGTGGAGGAGACTGAAAGGTCCTTCTGCATGTGGCAAGATCTAATAAATAATTTATAAAATAATAAATTTTACTTTTAATAAAGTAAAACACAATCAGCAAAGCTTTCTGAAACACTCTGCACAAGTTAAGGGGGAATACTTACGGTGTTCTGATCTACATTTTCTGCTTCGTATTTCAGTAGTTTGATTCCTGAGATTTTGGGGCGGGGGGGAGGGGGAGGTGTGTCACAGGATTTGAATGTGGAGCACAAAGGGAATTGGGGCAATTTTCCCAGAAAATTCATTCATTCATTAATTGCTCAAGCAGAATTTTCTATAGATAGTAGTATCTCAGGAGAATGTATTTATTCCATATGTCATTATTGGTTCCAGTGCAAAGATGTTGGTAAGACTAAGTTTGCTGGGCATGCCGAGATAAAAGTACACTTTTGAACTGATCTTTGAACACGTGAATTTAATAATTTGTAACTGGTCACATGAATTGTTTCACTTACAGGCACAATACTATGGCAATAGGAATAGCTGTTGATATCTTGGGTTGCACAGGAAATGTAGAAGATCGAGCAGCAACATTAAACAGGATCATCCAAGTTGCTGTGGAGTTGAAGGAGTCACTAGGGGATTTGTATGGATTTTCTGCCATTATGAAAGCACTGGAAATGCCACAGGTAAAAATCTGTTCCTCTTTATGTTCCAAAATGTAGAGTTGTTTGATGGCTTATTTAATTTGAGTAACTTCTTCAAGACTAGAGAGAACATCAGAACAGTCTTCATGACTATTCTACAGCTCTGTGACTAGCAGTGTACTTTTCCTGCAGTGGAGGCAATAATGGGTATTCTCTATTTTGCATGCACAGGTCAGTAGATTAGAACAAACCTGGACGGCTCTAAGACATTGTTATACCCAGACTGCCATTATGTATGAAAAGCAGCTAAAACCATCTTGCAAAGCTTTGCATGAAGGACAAGATGAGTGGACTAGTGAGTATGAGTGACACTGATTTCTATTTGGCATTTTAACCCTCCCCCTACTGATTTCCTGTGTGGGGATATTAGGCAGCTGCTCTTTCCACAGCTGTGCATTGTGTGTTAAAGTGATGATGTAAACTTGTATAATGCCATATGATTATGAATAGAAGCAAACAGTCTGCCAGCCAAACATCACTATGTGTTTGTGTGCCTGTATCCCTGCAGAATATAAGATTCTTCCCACACCCCTACTTCCTCTGTGTTGAGCAGAAACTGACACGTTGCATCATTTTACCACAAAAACAGGGGAAAAAAAATATCTCTCCTCACAGGAGAATTAATTCTGGCAGATTTTTCTTCTTATTTGCTTTGTCTGTTAGATGAGAGGATGAATCCTCAAATAAAATGAATGGCTTAGGTAATTCTGGTCACATTAGGTGCCCCTGTGCCAGATTCACTGCAGCTCTAGTTTTCAAAGGGATGCAAGGCAGAGAAAATTTCTCGGAACATTTCTCCAAGAGAACAGGTAGACAGTGAAAACTTTTTAGCCTCACGGATATTTTTATTGGAATGACCAATTTTGAAAATGTTTAAAATCTCTGTGCCAGTGTCTAGTAATTCAGCAGAGCTTTCCCCTGTAGCAAATGCAGCTTTCTGACACCAGTTGTGCTGGTGTTCTTCCCCAGCCAGTTCACTGGAAACTGGTAGGACAGGTTAAAGGTTTTGAAGGTTAAAGTTTTTTGAAGGGTATTTGTCCTCCATTTGAAAGATGGAAGACAAAGAGAAGTTTCCAACGTAATAAAAGAACACAGCACTTAAAATGCCTTCTTCAATTAACAATAATGTCTGATGATACATGATTGTTACTCTATTCCAGAAACCATCAGTGCTCCACAGAACAACATAACTGTGCCACTGCTGATGCCTCTTGTGACCCTGCTGGAGCGCCAGGCTGTTGTTTTTGAAGGCACAGAGCTGTGGGAAAGCAGTGACCAGAGCGGTGAGATAATGCTCAGGCACTTGGGCACGGCGCGCCTGCTCGCCCAGCACGCCGACACCTTTCGCCTGACGGCAGAGCGGCTGCTGCAAGGTAGGAGACAGAGCCTGCTGCACTGCCACAGCAGCTGGGGCTGTGCCTGCCCCACTGCCCCTGGCTGTCAGAGACAGGAATGCCTCTCTCTGGCAGGAGCTGAGAGAGTAGCAAATGTCCTGCAGGAAACCCAGTCTGAGGACAACATTAATATTGTTTAAAAGCAGACACTAAATTACTCATCACGACAGCTCTCCAGCAAGCATTTTTGCTAAACATACTTGAAGTTCCCATGACTCAATATGCTGACCCTTCTGGCAACTGAACAGAAGTACAGTACAGATTGAGGATAACTTCCTGTCTTCTGTACAATCTAAAATTCCTACTCTGATTATCACAACTGAAATACCACCCTGAGATTCTCTACAGCAGTGCAAGTTGCAGCACTGAGATAGTGACCACTTAACAGCCAGAAAGCAGCAGCATGTTAACAATGTGACCTAACTTTTCCACTGCAAGTTTAAAAAATAAAAGGAGTGGGGAGAAATATAGTAATTTCTGCAGGCAGCATGTATAAGTAATTATATTTAATTACAATTCTAAACATTAGAACTAAGCAAGGCTAGCCCATCCCAGTGTCCTTAGAGCCATCAGTGTTACTAGAATGTCAAAAGCTGGAAAGGATTTTCACTGTTTTACGAGCTTGTTAAAATCATTTTGCAAACGGAACCCAGTGCACTACGGCTTATTTGGAGAGAAGACAGTTTAAAAGCCATTGCTACAGAATAAAAAAATTTGCCTGGTGCTGATACTGTGGGATTCTTTTTATTTACCAGGTTTCCAGCCAGATGAAGAGTTGAGTGAAATCTTCAAGACAGAATTTCAAATGAGATTGCTCTGGGGCAGCAAAGGAGCACAAGTTAATCAAAGTGAAAGATATGAGAAATTCAACCGGATCTTAACTGCACTTTCCCGAAAACTGGAACCTCCTCCAGTGAAGCTGGTGGAACAATTAAGTATATAAGACTCTGGAAACACTATTTAGGTGATATACTTGAAATAACCTTAGCAGTCTTCTGGCAATTTGATACTGCACAAACTTCTTGCATTTCACAAGATGTTTAGAACTTTTAACTGCACAATGCACACTTGTTTTAAAACTACTGATTGCTAAACAAATTATTTATTTACTGTGTCACCAAGTCATTTACTGATCCCTTTAAACAGTTAGATTATTCCCTTTATTTCCCCAAAGTTGCAGTGTTTTAGTGATGCCAATGAGTAAGGGCATTGGCATCTTAAGATGAAGCAAATAGTGTAAATAAAATGACAGATTAATTATCTGACATGGCAGAAAATTTGTTGTATAATACTCCTTTAATGAATATAAAAAACGTTGTAGATAGAATGGTGAAGTGTATGGTTATGCAAAATAATTTGCATATTTACAAATCACAGAAACACTGCAAGCTGCAGAAATGATCCCTTATCTGTAACCAGAAGGTTCAAACATCACTGTGCCTATGAAACTAGAAAATTAATCTTTGTATGTGTTGGGACAACCTCCCCTTTTTTTTAAGACAGCATCTGTAGTACCTCAGCTTTTGCTGGGGCCTGCACAACAGCTACGCTGCCAGGAATGAATGATGAAATGGCAAAAACAAACAATCCAGATAATTAAAATGCTTTCAGACATGAGTAAACGTGGGTGTATGTACGTATTAAACTTGCTTCATTTACTGAGGTGAATCACTTCGGTAAGTACTTTTTCTTTTTCCTTGGATGAAGGCAAAGCATAAGGTGTTATCACTTTTTATAGGAAATCAGCATGCACAGAGTTTATTATACAGAGAGTCTTAGCAAATCCCACTTTGTTATACACAGAATAAGGGTTCTCTTCAGACATTATACAAATATTTAAGAACTACAGCAGAGCTCCGTGTGTGTTGTCAGTATGCCTATTTCTGGAGTGAGATGTTACTGAATGAAAGTATTGGGCTAGGATGACAACAAAATCAACACCAGAATCTGTTCCTCCTATCTACAATCACAGCAGAGGTTTTTACCACCAGAACAAGAGTTCACAGACCTTGTACTGTAAGTCAATCTTAACAGAAGACAAATGTGGAAGCTCATTATTTAGACCATGAAAAGATTTTTTTTATTCCATGAAAATATTCTCAACAGAGAACACTATTTTTAAACAAAGCATTTAACATTTAGGAAATCAACATGTGCACAAAACAGGATTAAAAAAATTACTGGAAAATGTCTGATTCTTTAAGACAACTCACGTTCAGAATTTTAGACTACATGATTTATAAGCTGTGCAAGTACAAATGCTTTTTCCTATGTTTAATAACCCTCATACAAGTTGCACTATCCCTCTTGAAAGCAACCTGCCTCCAAAGGAAGCAAATCCTGGTTTCAGAAAAACAAACAGTAGTGTGAAAAGAACATTTAGTCTTTCACCAGGAAGTGTTATTACTGACCTCCAAGGCTGTTAGCCAGGCAGACCACAGGCCCTTAACCAGAAAATACACAGATCACATTTCTTCCTCTNCAAAAAAGCCCCAAACCCAAAAAAACTACCTAAGTAGTTTTGTCAGTATTGAGTAATGTCACATTATTATATAAATAACCCTGTATACAAGCTCCAAAAATCTAAACTTTAGAGTTTAATAGGCCCCATAGTACACTAGGTCAAGCTGTGTAATAGTGGTATATATAACAAAAGGAATAAACCTCTACACAAGTCACTCAAATTCAGTTTTACTGGTAGTACAATTCCTAATAACACTGAAATGAAAAAGAATCCAGCACTGCTGCATCCACATATTGCTTCAGACCCCAGAAAGACAGGATGTTTCAATTATTATTCCATAATACACTGCCAAACAGCAGGTGGCTGGGTTGACAAGCTTGTGTTGATGTAAGTATCCCTCCCCTCAACATCTCTAGTCTAATTCTTATCACCCTAATCAATCAGATATGATGCATTTATTAATAGAACCACAAATGGGAAGCAAGACAACATAAGCAATAGGGGCACTGCAGACAACTATATTTACACATATAAACATATCCAAATTTCAATTGTTTACAAGTAAAAGTGCACAAAGATCATGATGAAGTGTCACTCAAATGTCATCAGGTCCATACAATGAAGCATCACCTGGAAATGGACTAGCACTGCAGTAATTGAAATTGGAACGTCATAGTGAAAAACTAAAAGACAGTTTCCATAAAAATCTTTTAAAAAAATATTAAAGTCAAATGAAGAGATACACGTTTCAATGTATAAAATTCATGGATGCACCATGTATCCAGTAAAGTAGAGCTCTAGAAAACCTACCGTGGCTACCTCAGCAGCTGCAGCACTGTGAGAGGAGCTGAGACACAAAGCCCTTTGTGGGATACTGTAAGTGGTAGTGTTGGCAAACAACAGATTTAGGCACTCTAGTTTAAGGCAGCAGTTGAATGGTAAGTGGTTGACTTCTGAAAACAGTCATTAGCTTGCAGTGGTGAATCCTCTGGTTGTGCTCCAGGCTGTCAGTGCTCACAACAGGTTATTGAAGGGCTGAAGATGGACCACAGTTCTCGGAGTTTCTCTTGATTGCATTGTAGGCTAGAGCTGAGATGCATTATTTCCCCAAATTAACAGAATACCTTACAGTCGCTTATCAGTTATGCCAAACATCTGGAATGTAATGATGGTTGCAGTGGTATTGTTATAGCAGCATACATGGATACTGGGATGAAACTCTAGTGCTGAAGATATTTAAAGAAAATGATTTGTTAAAAAATAAGCAATGATGGCAAAGTGTTACACAGAACATGCCTGACTGTCCTAGGCATGCAGGAAGAGGTTAACGGCGAGCATGGAGGTGGCACAGGCAGACTGATAACTGACACAGGGCTCTACATGACTGCCAATAAAAGTGAGGTGGAAAAGAGCATAACTGAGAAAATCAAAATGTAGCACAAGCTAAAATACAGTTTGTGCACCTGGGACAACCTAGGACAATGAAAATAAAGCAATTTTAGGAGCAGTAGCCTTTTTACTCTGGGAATGGAACTCTATTTTCCTGCACAAATTGAAGATTTTGTAATACATCCTTACCTATATATGGAGATGCTAAGATGTTAGTGACTACTAAATGTATGTCTGCATGCATTCATGCAACTAGCTTTTCCCTTGGGCCTCCCAGTCTAGAACCCCTCCCCTCCCCACCCCCACCCCCCCAGCAGCTGCATGTAACCTCCTTCAAGATCTCGCCCATTTTCTCAGAAACCCGCTTCAGGAACCTGCAGTCCAAGAGGAAAAAGAAAAGAACAAAGTTACTGAAGGCCTTTAGAAGACAGAGAAGCGTGCTCAGTTCTAAAAGGCCATTCTCAGTGGCTATACATTAGCCTTGTACTTAATTCCACAAGCTCTCATTAGAAATACAAAATTAGCTTTTTTTCTTCCAGTAATCAAGTTGTGCAATGCAGTTTCCAATCCTCAGTGATTTAACAATGAGGAGAATTGCTGTACATTTAAGACACTGTCTTCAGATAAACACAAGACAATTAAAATACTTAGTTTACAGGCACAGATTAAGAATATAAAATCATTCCCTTATCAGGAGCAGAGTTTCCAGTAAGAAAACATCAGGCATTACATGTGATCTTTTTGTTTGTTCAAGGTATCTAGAGTTAAAACAATGACGTCATGTCCAACAGAGAACATTCTAGATTAAAAGTACTGAAAAGGAAGGAGATAGGTCAGTGGACTTTCTGTCCTTCTTAATCATAATGTTTTTTCCTGAGTATTTTTGTTGAACTTTCAGAATCAGAAAACATTTTCCTGTTTAAGAAGTGAAAGCTGCCAAGTACTTGCTAAGGAAGGAAATTAATGATTTTCAGTAACTGAGTTCAGTTAGTTATGAGAGGAAAAAGATCTCTGTTTTAAGAATATAGTTTAAATCATAAAAGTGGGAACAGTAAATCTTAGAGATCTTTAAAACTAAAGTACTTTTCCAGTTCTCTATAAAAACTAAGTACTCCACAGAACAAGCAGGAATCCTGTTTTTTTTCAGTTCAGTAGCTGAATTGGATTTAGTGCTTTGTAAAGCAGGAAAGTAGAAGACATTGGTCAAAATTACAGACCAGTGTAAGATGCATAATTTAATATGGTTATCTCTGAAAGGAACTACAGCTAACTTCACATGCAAACAACAGATCATTGCTGACTTCTGATTCTGTAATTCTTTCCATGAGCCTGTGTAACTTACAATTGTTCCACTATTTTCCCTGGGGAATGTACAACTGAGAGCTGCCAGTTTACTGTTAGATATAGGTTACTGCACCTTTGCTGTTTTTCTCTAGCGTTACATCTATATATGATGTTGGCACATAGCCTTCCTCTCCATTATGTCTTCGAGCTCTTGTCCACCCATCTCCTTTGTCCTCCTCAATAATGTACAAAATTTCCCCTTCTTTCATTGCCAGAGTGCCTTCATTATGACCTGGGAAAAACAAGAGGCAAAGAAGTCTCACTGTTCAGACAGAATTTCAAGTCATCTTTTTCCCAAGGCATCGTTTCCGAATCACATATAAACAGGAGGAATGAAAAATCTGTGCAAGAGAACATATGGCCAAACAGACTTAGAAAAAAACCTGATTTGTATAGCTGAATATTTTCCAATAGCTGTGCTAATATTTATCTTAAAACAGCACAAGTACTGCTCATAAATGAAAGTAATTTATAAAGTATCTTCACTGATCTTTCAAGCAATTAGTTACTCATACAGGTCATTTGCTTTATATCATTTTCCCTGTCTTCTTTATAACAAATCATCCATGCCTTACAGTCAAAGAATCTCAATGCATGTTGTTAACCTTACCATCAAAGGGATATATTGCCTTGCAATGTCCTATAGCTGGTAATGGATCATCATCTTCAAACTCATCATCAAACTCATTGGGATGAGCGTGCTGCTGTGGTGGGCCACGAACTTCCTGGTTGGCATCATCCGTGTAACTCCCTTCAGGGCTACAATGCAATCATTGGAGCATGAGGACTCTGAGGAGCTCTTAGCTCCAAAACTCACAACATCCATGCATCACAGAAAGGGCAGGTCATGGATATTGCTTTGGAATTCCTGTTAACAGTTTTTATATCACTGTCAGAGGTGATTTACTGAAAAAACTCATCTAGCAAAAGCTTAGACTGAATTATGCTAGAAAAACAAACATAAATTTGACCCTGTCTCCACAGAACATGGAAAACTAGTGAGCCTTATGCAATGGAATAAGACAGGTTTAAAAGGCACTGCTATTTAATGAGCAGGTGTTTCAATTAGATTATTTTTTTATGTTACCAGAATGGCAGGAAGTGACCTCTAGAAGTCAGACCCAGTTAAGATTTTCCTTTAGAAGGACATACACTTTGGGAGGGTAAGTAACACCCATCCCTCCTGCAATCATCAGAGAGCTGTACAAACTCTAGCACGGGATGTAAAGCAGTAGAGACTGAACAGTGACCTCTCTCGGCCCTGGGTGACAAGGTGGTTGATGTCGCTGCTGTGCCGCCTGTCGCTCCTGGCTGCCACTTTACCTTCAACTTCAGAGAGCCAGGCCTTGGGGAAAAAAGGCAAATATTGGTGTCAAAGAAAAATTGATTCTAAACCAGCACATTTGACAGATGCACTGAACTGCAAACAGTTCTCAGCCATACAGAGACTGTGGTCAGATGTCAAGTCTCATAATTACTTCTCACAAAGCATGAACCTATCCTTTATGCTCAGCCTATGCCCCATACTGGTGTAAGGAAAAAAATCTTTAATTACATGTGAATTTCAGAACAAGTGAATCATAATATATTCTTCTGAAAACAGTTTACATCTTTAATAATGTATATCCTTATTCTAGCTAGATGAACATACTTGAAAATACAGCACCCTACAAAAAATTTTATCAGGGGCTCTACTCTTAGATCAAGTAGTTTTTTCTGGGTGCTATATTTAAAATCTGTAAGGCAAAGTACAATTGTACCAATCATTTACATTTTCCAAGAAACTGTTATAGAATCTAACCTCATTCTTGTGTATTTCCATCCGAAGACGGTCCATATTGCTCATAGTCTCAGTTAATTTTGGTTGCAAACTGCTTGGATCACCCATCTGGGGATTTTTTTCATAAACATCCTTCATCTTGATGAGGGCATCTCTAAAAACATACAAACCATGACAATAATTAATATACTAGTTTTGATTCATTAAAGCTAAAATAATATGTATGAGATCCTGAACTGTGATTAGATACCAAGCACAGCAACAAGGAACTACTGGTCTTCACACATGCCTAAATCCTTCTCCCATTCTGTCATCTTAGCCCTCTTTTAGCCTTCCTTTCTTTCAGGCACACAAGGACTCCAACTGTTGACTCTTACCTATCCAGTCTCAGTACTGTTTCCCATACTGTTTGTTATATACAGCTTCCTAAATACTAGTCATGTTCTGAAAGTATGAAGTTGCAGCTGTCTTGCTCAACAGACCCACACATTTTTAACATATGATTTTAGAGCCAATGCTCCCTATGCAGTATTAGAATCAAAATTAGTATTACAGTAAAGCAGAAGGAAGCAATATTAACAGAACCTACATACAACAAATTATGAATTTTGAAAAAAAAATTTTTTGGGGGAAGAAAAAAAAAAAAAAAAAGAGAGAGAGAGACAACCATGACAGAACCCCCCAAAAAATGCACTCACTTTTGGTCTGTTTCCTTCTGTAGCTCTCTGTTAAGTTCATCGATTCTCTGCTGCAGTTTCTTGCGTCTTTGTTCCGGAGGGAGGTGGCTGAAATCTTCCAGTGCAGGGCCCTGCAAGCACAATTACTATGAAACAAGCTGCTATGTGCACAGGTCTGGGCAGCTGAACTGACATACCCACACATGGACAGTGTTCACTGGAAGCAGATGGGCCTTCTTAAAAACTTAAAAACTCTACTGACAGACAGCTCTACAAAAGACCGCACAGAATAAATAAATGCATGTTCCTGCTGCCAGAGTGGAGTCATTCAGTCAAGGAGCTTTCTGCAGTTTGCTCACAGAGGTAACTCAAAATTTCTAGACTTTATTTTTCTGAAGTCATGTACCTCCCCTTACATCCACTGCACTTCAAGAAGATTTTAAAAGGACAGAATAATTTGAGTCAGAACAAGAATCTAAGATGTGTATATAATAACTATATACATATATTAGAAATGGTTTCTTTCTCTGAAGTGTGTTCTGTGGTCATTTGGATGGTATCAAGAAAAATACTGTATTTTGGATCTTCACTACAAAGCACTATTATAGTTCTCTTCCAGAACTTTAGCAATCCTAGAAAACACATTAAAACTTACAAAGTTCTGATGGATTTTACCTCAAGTAAAACTTGAGGTTCACTGAGCACAGAAAAAACCTTTGTAATATCAAAATTCTTACTTAAATCTGTTTATTTGACTCAAAACTTGCCCAAATATTCCAAGGCACCTT